>JAMKCH010008382.1:0-28976 GCA_023653785.1 Ophioderma brevispina
TAAAACAGAAAGTGTCGGAATCACAGAATGTACCTTTAATCCATGTTTATTTGTGTTTAATCAAGTTTATTTGTGTATTCAATTTGCTAGAAGTAAATGTATTATTTTCTTCTAGCTTATCATTTGAGAAGTGAGAGAGATGCAATTAAAAACTTTGGGTGTACAGCTTTTTTCTTATGCATCCATACCACAATACTAACTTTTCCTTTTTACATACCGACACACATACATTCATATAATAATTACCTTTGATTCAAGGAATCTACACATGGAAATTAGAGGAACCAAATCTTGCAGAAATGGAAGGATTGGAAATGTCAATAATTCTAAAAGCACTCACACTGAAAGTAGGGGCACCTAAGAGCCTACTTGAAAATGCAGTGTTTGTCTTGTGGTCATTGGAATCAAATTCGCAAGTGTACACATCAGAAAAAATGCAAAATGACATTTTTGGAACAGCGTCACCTGCACACATCAGTGTACACACATTAGTCTTTATACAGAGCACAATTTAAGACGCCTGATCAAACAAAATGCCGTTTCAGGTTATATGGACTTTTTATTCCTTTAAAAAGACCTTTCTCTGCTAGATATTACACAATGCTTAATATTACTTGGTGAACAATGGACCATTTAAATGTCACCATGAGATTATTATAGTAATAATAACTTTATGCTTCCACCGAATTCCACAAATTTTACCTTTAAATTTTGGGTCAATTTAAAAAAAAGACTATCCTTGTTTTACATTGAAACCTGTAGGAGTCATTATCTTGACATGATCTCGACACTAATTACATTTCTGGGGCAAAGTCATGTGAGCTCTTCTCATATTGCAAAATTTAACTCTGGGATTGATCCGGTATCAATTACAACACAGTCTCCAACAGCCAACATTCTTAACTTCTACAAATCACAGGAAAACTCAGTCTTTCAAAACTGAAATTATACAGAGTTGTCCACAAAATCGGGTAGCAAAAAAGAATTGATACTGTGCAACCGCAGGAACTTATTTTTAATGTTCGAGTTTCGATTTTCATTTTCCACTCGGCACACAAAGAACATACTCCAGTCTGGTGAGATACTGCCTGGGAGAAATATCGCAGAGCACCAAATAGTAAAGGTTAATTCAGTGTCAACAACCCCGGCTCCCCCGTTCAGAAAGTCTATTACAAAAAAAAAAAAAAAAAAAAAAAAAAAAAAAAAAAAAAAAAAAAAAAAAAAAAAAAAAAAAAAAAAAAAAAAAAAAAAAAAAAAAAGGAGAGAAATACCTTGCTAACCCTACATGATCATCAGTAAATCCACAAATTAATAGATAGCAATAAATTTGTACGGCCCTATCCAGTTACCGAAGAAATAAATAAGTTCTGGGTTACGTAGTTATAGCACGGAAATGTCAAATATCTGCAGAGGAAATTACACAGAAGGATATATTTATTTGCTACACTTGTTGGGAAAAATATTTGTTCCTAAAATGTCAGTCCCGACTTAAAAGATTTTGATGTGTATCAGGTTTGAGATTTATTATGAAAAAAAGAAATCAAGCTAATACAAATAAATTATACTCCAGTGGCCTGAAATTTCCACACTTTCTTGCACCTCACCCAATGTAATAATGGTTGGCCAATTTCTGTCAAGTACAAAAAACAGGTCAATTTTATTTTGAGAAATTGCATACAGATGAACATGACCGATGGCTTTCTGTGTGGTCAGCAAGAATTGTTAGAATTTATAATTATTTCCATGTTAAATAACAGTAATTAAAGCCGAGATGAAGTACTATTGCACAAAATGAAGAACAAACAACAGCGTACCCCAACCCCCCCCCCCACCCAACATCTATCAATTTAAATGAAAATGAGAACACTATATGGATGGGCTTGCCACCAAAAATAGAGGTCAATGTGGGAAACAGTGTGTCCGTTACGGCGCGACCCCGAGCCGGGTCCGTGACAAAAATGCTAAATGCTGAACTGAGTGTATTGGGTGAATATGGCCAGTCGGGCCCGGTAAGGATTGACGGCGCACAAGCACGTGCGTATAACTGCGGGACCGCGCCGACCGAGGGCGGCAACGCGAGCCGCCCGGGGTATCTGTAATGTATTATTTCAATAGTGCCTTTTCTCGAACTCAAGTAATTATTTACTACGCCTATAATAGAACCAAAGCCATGACCTGATCGGTCAATCCCCACTGTATCTGTGTAAAGAAAAGTTCAATATAGACACTGACGTTTCACTGAATGAGGTGGATGTTTGCATATGGAAGAAAGCATAAAAATAGCATGCAATTGTCACCGCTTTCTAACATGAGGAAATTGCGTGGTCCTCAAAGGTGCACTGCACTAAATAGTTGAATTGAACCCAGCAAATGAAGTAGAAACATCAAAATTGACATCATTTACAGATTTAATTTACTATTACCAATCACATTTTCTCCCTGAAATTTTTATCATAATATTGGAATCCTGCAAATGAATTAAAAACCATAAAACAAGACATGATTTACTTCACCAACTTTATTTACACGCAGTCCCCGCACACCCCACTTGCCTTTTATTTCCTGCAGTCCCTAAACATTCCCCTCACCAGAAAATTGATTATCAGAAAAGGATTTTGCCCAGCACGCATTTTAATACTGTAAAATATGGTGATTAAACTTGAGGTATGGGAAAGAACTGCATATAATTTGATTGAGACAGGTGGCATAATTTTAATGCCAAGAAAGTAGATCGCTCTTGGACAAAGTGCACAGGTGAAATTTGAGCTCTGGTTAAGAAATAAAATGGTATCAGTTAGAATGGACTGAATAATGTGTCTTAAGGTATGAAAAAGCAGGGCACAGCTGGGCATGTTAATAAAAGTGTTTCCTGCAAGGACACATTACATTTCAGGGTATAAACATGACAGCAAACTTTTTTTTGTCTATACAATGACCTAAAAAACCAAAATGTAAACACAAAAGAACTGGAGATATTTACATCTAGCAGGAATGCTGAATAGAAAACAATGCAAGCGTCAGTGACGCATTTATCCACTGCTAAAAAATTAAGTGGTTTAGGTTTTAACCGTATTAAAACACCTAGACGCATTTAACGAAACAACAAAATAAAAAATACCAAATTTTTGGTCAAAAAAAGTGGGTATTTTCTTGGACCAATGCTCCTAAAATCACTTAAAAAGCATTGAAATTCAGCGCTGTTTTCCATTTTTAAATAGAGCAATGTGACTTTCTAACGTGAACGCCATTACGCGTTAAAACAATATTATATAGTGTTTAGATACTCAAATAAAACACATTTTGTGTTTATTTTAAACACTTAGTGTTAAGTTTCTAAATGGCTTGGTGTTATGGTGTTTAACTTCTAACACCTTGGTGTGTAGTCTCCTAAAACGGTGGCAAAAGTATAGTGTTTAAAAGCGTTAAAGGCGTTCACTAGGTTAAAAATGTCCATTGCGCTGATTTAAAAATGGGAAAAAACGATGCTGAATGTCAATGCTTTTTAGCGATTTATTGGAGCAGTGGTCTACGAAAATACCCACCTTTTGACCAAAAAGTTGGTATTTTTTATTTTGTGTTTCGTTTTTTAAACGTGTCTAGGATTTGAATAACTGGTAACAAAACTAAAATCACTTAATTTTTCAGGCTATTCAGTCACTGCTTAAAGCCACTATCATTTAATTTCTTATAGAATATGATTAGCAAATTGCAATAATGATTTTTTTTTTTATTAAGCATTCTTACCTACACATAAGGGAATAAGCAGCAAGTGATGACCCAAAAATTCAAAAAAATCATAAAAATTCCTATTTGGTATTTTTGTTACTGCATGGATTGCTAACAAACCTGCAAGTGGTTTTACTGAAATCCCTGTATTAGATGACAGGCCGTATTTTTATCCGATTCTGTAATTTCTATTTTGCGTATCAAAATTCTGAATTGCTATCAAAAGAGCCTTTTCCTGTGAATACCCCAGATTCAATAAGTGTAATATTGGTCACGCATGATCTTTACAGGTTGACGTCAAACACAAACTAATTGATCTTTGTTTATTCTGTACTGTCGTAAACCACATCAGCTTTTAGTGTAGATTTTGAGAAGCCATCGCTTCTATGTCTTTTGCGTAGAGACGGTAATGACAAATTTCCTCAATACTTCCTTTTTTCACTATTTGGTGATTTGTTCTACATTAAAAAGTGCAACGAGAGATGTCACATATCAGGTGTCCTAAACAAAATCGAAATACTCATTTTTGGCCTGATGTAAATGCTTTCTATCAAAATAACTCCGCATCTAAAAGGATTAAAGCTGAGAAATGTTTTCTTTGGTAGCAAAATTTTGAAATTTCTAATTTCGTATAGGATCAAAATACGAAATTCAGCTAGTTTTACATTGAAAATAAGCAAATAAAAAAAACTAAATTACTGATTGTGGTTTTAAGATTGTTTTTATACAAGGTAAGAAATCTATTGAGTGTCTATTCTCTATTAATTACTAAAATTATGACACAATCTTTGGGGTGCCTCAAAAAGCTCTTGTTGCACTAAAGTGTTATATGGAATTATACGTACTAATCTTGATTATAAGCTAGATCCCAATGTCCACTTGAATTTCATTCCTCCTCATTATGCTGCTTATCCCTTTAATCACACCTGAAATTGAATAAACTACAAATTTTATCTTATAAACTTAAAAAATAATCATATTGTCTGTGTCACAACAGAAAATACAAGCATTCTACAGGGTTGGTAAGGCTAGCACATAGTACAAGTCCACTTATAAACCTTATGCACATTCTCAGCCGTGGGCTTTCAAAAAAATAAGTCGTCCACAATTTCGGAAAAATTTGGATCCCCTCAAAAAATCGCCTTGGTGTCCCTTTAAGTCTACTTAATTTCTCTTAGCCATCTGAGGATTGTCTTGTCACACTCTTGTATCACTGCATGCATCCATTCTGAGGGTCTGGGATGGGTTATTCACTAGAGTGCGTAAGGCAATGCCCCCCCCCCCTGGGAAGTCACAATTCCCTTCTCATCTACCAGGGGGCTCATTCCCGCACCCCTGGATGGGCACTTGGTAACAACAGTATGTCCTGCAGCGTTTCTGGACATAAATCATACTTAAAGAATATTGGTGTACTTTGACAATACACTGTGAATTAAGCTGTTGAAACTGGTGCCCATGTAATGAGATTTCCACGCCATTCAAAGCAACCAGTATCTCTCCTGCCTGAGAGAGACACTCACAAGGCCCATAAAGCCAGGGGCAAAAGAGGGTCTTATCAAGAATTTTTTTAGAACCTGCAGGTGGCACATGGTCACCGTTTTGGTATTGTACAGGTTGCAAGCAACATTAATCGTTCTGAAATTTCAAGATGATCTCCTACTTAATTAGCGGTTAAAAAAGCGGTCAGTGATTTTTTAAATGGTTTTATTTTTTTTATTTTTTTTATTTTTTTTATTTTTTTTATTTTTTTTATTTTTTGTAAATTAAAGAATTATTAAATCAAAAATAAATATTTTATTGCAGAAATTCCATGTGGGGGGTTCCTGATTTGTTCCATTCACCTTGTTTCATGATGCTTTCAATCTTTCACATATGCAATTAAAACAGCCTAGTCAGGCCTGAACCAGTAGGGGCACGAGACGGGAAGCCCCCCAATTTTCCCCAAAACCCTTAAAAACCTACCGTAACTTGCTCCAAAAAGGTCAAAACCATCAATTTTGCAAGCAAGCGAGCCAAAATTTGGGGGTATGCTATTTTTGTCAAAAAATTTAAAATTTTTTGGTAAAAAGGTCCACTTTTTGGCCAAATCTGTGCTGTCTGCCCCCCCCCCCCTATTTTTTTTTAGAGAGGGAACTAAATTTTGGGGAAAGGTCCACTTTTGGAAAAAAAATCGCCCTTCCCCTTAAAAAAGCCAGGTTACGGGCCTGAGCCTCGTGGTCACTTATTGTTATTACCAATCAGACAACTACAAAAACTACAGCGATGGTTTATACGGCAGGCAACGCGAGATGCGACGTGCAACATTTGAGTTCTTATGGTGGGAAACGTCATACACGGAGGTCAATATAGAGCGCGCATGTTAAATAAACGTCATGTGAGATATCAATGACCTTGTGTTGGCGTTAGCCATATTTTCAATTCCATATGAAAAATGTTGTAGAGTTTTCCATTTGTAAATTATATCTATGCACGATATAAAATTTGCCTTTTGTTCCCTTTTAGAGAGAATTTGTTCTTTTTTATTTAGAGAGAAGATTTTTTTTTTTTTTTTGACTTTATTATTCGTCCATATACTTAACCACTTGCAAACTTTTGCTATACCAAATAGTCATTCAAAAATGAAGCTTTGATAAGAAAGAATTTTTTTTATTTTTTTCCCTTCCATAGATTTCAGTTCAGTATCTTAGTTTAAAAGCCAAATGTCATCAGCAGAATTGGTAGGTAATGATACATGAAAAAAGTAATGATCTTACAATGTAAAATACTGACATGCAATGGAAAATACCGCAGCCATAATCGACACAATTCTTGGTTGCTCAATTGAAATGACAATTAATTTGTGCATGTACGCTTAAATTAACTCCGCTCTTTATGGAACATTTTAATTCCATTAGGTGGTAAGGGACATATCGGTTATCCCCCGCTAATGGCGATGTGACTTTTGACATTCACTTTTTGCAAACTTGGAAAGTCACTAAATATTAATTGAAAATTTTATTAAATTCTGCAAAACATGTAGATTTTAATTGTCTTTACAATAGGCTGTTTTGTATTTTGTGTAAATCTATAATGATAGTGATGCATACGAGAATCGACCCAAGCAAAAATCTGGGAAGCTGTTATCGGGAATTAACAAGGCTGTAGGCTTGTGCACTGGTACGACATGTATTTGAGCCAGCAAGCTACTTTGATTTAAAGCGAAATGATGGTGATTTCTTGAAGGTGCAGAATAATTGGAAACAAGAAACTTTGAGACAGTGTTTACGGTGAAGGAGCAATATATAAAAACGGTAGTATTTTATGACAAGCATTTAGACAAGACCCTAATTTATTAAAAGGAAAGAAACAGCATAGAAAGAGATTCAGGACATAATGAAAGGAACTGCTGAAATTGCTTGAACGTATTTGAAAAACAATCTGGGTATTCATTCTGTAATAAAACAGTCAAAACAGCAGAGATGTAGGAATTTCATGCCCCTGACAAGCACGGTGTTGAAATCCTGTCAGAATTACGATCTAGCATGCTTTTGACACAGATTAGGCACTATCACTGATCTACACCAAAAGAGTCAAAACATTTGAAATTTGCAGAATAGAAATAGCTTAAAGTGAAAGGATAGGATGTAGAATTCCACGTAAGTTAGTTTTTAAACTGAAAAATGGCCAGAAAAGAAGAATCAGCAGTGTTTAACGATATGAATCTCCATCAATTACGTGCAGTAATGTGTCCGTTCGGACATAATGACTAACTGTCTGATTTTTGTCCAATATCAGGTGCTTCGCGGTCTTGACACATGTAGGGTATGTTGGGATACCAATCCTTCTTGAAACATGCAAACATCTGATTTTTTATGATTTTCGATTTTCTGATGTTTAGCAAATAAAGATAGTGCCTTTAAAAAGACATCTGAGGCATTTTACTTCAGGTTGGGTAAGACAATTGGTTGACAAGTGAAGGTGGATAGGCTGGGTTAGCACATATACAATGTCTGTGAGCTCATCGCTGCATGCTTTTCAAATTGATCAAATGCTGGCTAGGTATGTCAAGCATAATGGCAGTCGTGAGAAGAGAAGTGCTGATTCACGAATATACAAGGAAATAGCAAGGATCATCATCATCATCTGGCGGCCGCAACCCAAGATTCCATTTACAAGCTATAGTGGATTTCAGCATCGTGTCACCTCTAGGAAATTTTCTGAAGGTAATAAGCATTGAATGGGAGGGGACATGTGAAGGGGTGTGAACTTACCTGCTAAATTATTGATTACCGTTGTACGATAGCAGAGAAAAATCAATTCTATGGCTTATGAAACATTCACAGCACGTATAACCTACACTAAATATCAAAACCTTTTGACTAATAGTATTGCTTCAGTGGTATTCAATGTAATAGGTGGTTGAACAGTATTGACTTTTGAGCACCCATGTTTGGGATACAAAGGAACACAAAAGTATTTGCACTCTTATGTAAAATGATGTCAACTTGAAAAGCCAGATTATCTTCGTTCTTTCATGAAACGGGTGAATCGGACACATATTTTCTTTCTGCTCCTCTCCCAACCCTATGGCGCTGTCAAAAATTTTCTTCTGGTGACACGATGGGTTGAATCTATAATAGTATCAGTACTCTTTTTCAAAATGTAAACATCTAAAATTGCTTTTCAAAGTTGTGAAGTGATTTCGTAAGGGTCCACTTCATGTTAGTTTGAAATTTTTCTATGCCATTTTCCCGTTAAAACAAACGCTGTTGGTTGACAAGCGGTTACGACAGGAATTGTTATTGAAGTGCAACGACCAAAAATCCAATGCATGTGCAATCAATTTGATAATGCCAACAGCCCAATAGGGACAAGTGCCATTATGCTAAAATAACAAAGTATGTATTGATTTTTGTCAATGCACAACAAAAATCAATATGTACACAATAATCCCATTTCATTGCCATCATGAGTTCAAAACATAATTATATAAAATTATATAAAATAATGTTTACTAAATATCAAATGCAAAATTTATTTCAACACATGCCCACAAACACACAAACATGCCCATAGAATGAATGAATAAAATACTGCAATGCATGTATGCACAAAACGTCACATTTACCATCTCATATGAAAACAAAAAATTATAAATTTCTAACATCTCACCACTGCTTGAGCTCCAGGATTTTTCTCCAAAAAATATGTTAAAAATGTTTATGACATACTAGCAACTATATATCATTAATATTTTAACCGAGATATTTGATTAAAAAAGACAATAAAAATAAATTCAAATATGCCATTTTTAGATATATTCTTAAGATCCTTGTGCAATCCCATAGATTGTAGCCTCCCTTGCAATATTCAGGTAAAAATGCTACTAACACTTTGTGTTTTTTTTCAAGTAGGACTTTGAAAAACTCATTTTTTTAAAACTGCCTAACACTAATATACTTGATTTATTAACTTGAATAGCAAGGTATTATCTATTTAAAGTTGAATTTACCAGTCAATAAGGCCCAAAAATCAAGTTTATTTCCAGTATGTAGTCCCTAAACCAAAATACGAAATGTGCATTTTATTTTTTTAATTTTTATTTTTTTTTAAATGTTTATAAAACCAAAATATTGATTTTTGGGGTAACTTTAGTTTTTGTAAAATAACATTTTTTCTATCTGTAAGTATTTTTTGTCAATTTTTTTTTCAGTTCAAATAAAAAAATAAAATACGTCTAAAATGACTCCAAAATCAAAATGCGCACAGCCTACTGGAAACAAACTTGTTATTTTTTGGCCTTTTCTCAGTAAACAAATAGTTTATCATTTAATTTTTAAAAAAAAATTCTGAGCAATTGGCTTGCCATAAAAATCTGCATCTGCATGTAAGTACCATTGTTCATGTTCTCAATCTGTGCCAATATGTCCGTATGCTGCGTGAAATATAACCCGGTTGCTGTCTCTAGTGGATAGCAATAGAATACTGGATTCTTTTAAATGCAGGCTTTCTTCATTAGTTCACCTGGAGAAAGAGGATCCCCAGGGCTAAAGCACTTTAACCTAACATTACAAGTCCCATGTTGGAAGCAGATGCTGCAGATGGGTCAAATTCACTAAAGGATTGATATCCTAGGCTCAAAATGTTCTTTATCTTCTTAGTATGCAACACTAACAAGATATTAGTCAAATCTGATCAAATCCAGAAACACTGTTATTGGTTTTCACTCATTTTGGTTATTCTTTAAAAGAAAGAATTCTCCCTTTAAAACCTACTGTGAGTGGTTGTCCTATACAAAGTTATTTGATCTGTTGAAGGTGCATGTTCCAATCGACTTTGAGACCCCTGATTTAACCGGAAGTAGTACAGATTTTTATATCAAATGAAAGGCTGTATTTTTCTCATTGTTGTCCTGAAATTTTAGCCCTTAAATCCATTTCATTCCCAAGATATAAAAAAACCACCATATTATGGTTAACCATCAATATTAGCACAGTAGTGAATAGGGCTTTGCAATATGCTTTATTGCATCTACCATCAAAACCACAAGTTCGTTTCCCACAGTACTTGATGGGGGGTATGCGCAAGTGCCAGCTCTCATATCAAGTAGAGAACACAATACACATAAATCGGAACAAGCACCTTTAAGTGTGCCATACTAACTAGATATTAGTCTATGCAGATCAAATCCAGAAACACTTATTAGTTTTTTTACCCATTTTCCCCTTAAAAATCAATAGATAAGTTGTCACTACTGTGAATGGTTTCCCATAACAATGTTATTTGATCTGTTAACTACATTGCAGTGATTTAAGCCTAAATTCATCATCTTGAAGAAAAACTTTTCTTGGCTGTGAGAAAACACTGTTTTAGCCATTTTGAAATATGCTTAAACACACTCAATCTCAGTTGGTGATATTTGGATACTAAAGGATTCACACCAGTAAATAACATGAGAAACAGGTTAGTCCAGCCCCCACTGCAAATGAGGCGTTTTTTTTTGTGACCTTCGCCTAAGTATACCCTAAAACTGAGAGAAATGGTGAGATTTGGGTTTCAAATCATGGTTGCTATCAATATTAAGTATAAACTCTGTAGGAATATCAAAAAAAGGTTGTCATCGATGTGTTATTTTGATCCGACAAACCAATTTTAACCGTATTCTTACAGGGAACACCTGACTGAAAAAGTGCTGTGACCTCCAGGGTCCATGGTGCATGCTAGTCTTCGCGGTCCAGTAGCTCGAAAAATTTGGGGATAACTACCCTAATTTCATGATTGATTGGGTAGGAGATATGATGATCTTCAAGCAGAATGTTAGCTTTAAGGTCTGAGATGTTCCATTGTGGAGAAAATGACGTTTTCATCTCGGCCATTTTGTACAGGAACGAATGGGACCAGTATTTAGTGGTGTGAAACCTAAAGATGAGGATACAAATTCAAGATAAAATGATTTCTGTCATGAACCATTAACAATTCTACCTAACTACTACTCCAATTCTAATCTATTTACTTTGATAGATAACCTAGTGGTCTACTGTACCATCTGTAGTTGAAAGCACCACAGACTTTATAGTGCTGTCTACAGTAGATAGCAAAATTAAAGGTGCATGTACCAATTGTCTTTGAAACCCCCCTGATTTACCCTGAAGTAGTATCGATTTTGATATCAGGTGAAAGGCTGTATTTTTCTCATTGTCATCCTGAAATTTGAGCCCTCAAATCCATTGAATCGGGATTTGCAATATGCATTATTGCTTCTACCATCAAAACAGCAAGTTTGTTTCCCACGGTACTTGGTGGGGTGTATGTGCAAGTGCCAGGCTCTCATATCAAGTACAGAACACATACATTGGAACAAGCACCTTTAATTATTTCTATCAAGTGTAGAGTACCTTAGCCAAGTATTTTATAATGCTTGATTACTGTATAGAAACCATAAATTAGTTTGTACTATCTACAGATCAATTGGTTACATATCCCACCTGTTTTTGGCTATCTATGGTAGATAGCACCCTCCATAGTAGGAGTGGGACATTACAGCTAAACCTCAGGAACTCAACATGCTTTTGGGCAGCCTAGGGTACCCATACCACAAATTCAGTACCAAAGTTGGCAATCTGCTGCATAGAATTTCTCTTAAAGGGGATGGCCCATTTAAGTATATGACGTTTTATTTTGATAGAATGAACTTAACCCCAAAACCCCCCTCTGTAAAGTTTTCGTGCCGATAATTTCCAATCATTTTGATGTGGAGGTCTAAAAAACCGTGATTTTTAGTCCCATAGAGTACTGTGTAATATTCATATTGGTCGACCAAAATGCGGTACAAATTTTCATTTATAACTTCCAAACCAAACATCTTTTGCCCTAAAATTTCACAAGGGTAAATGAGAAAATATAGCTTTCCTCCGAGACCAATTTTTGACCACTTTCCGGTAAAATCTGGGGTCCCCTGGGGACAAGGCTATTTACGATCGGGCCATGGACCTTAATGTTCAACATCTATTTTATAAGTATGCCATGCAATTTTAAATGTTTATGAATGTGCTGTAAAGAAAAAATATTGATGAGTGGAATTACAGTGTTCCATTCAATGAGACAGTACCTGATTTGAATAGAACATTTAATGTTCAGACCTGTATGAAAATAGTCTTCCCATTGCAAAATAAAAGATATTCAATCGTTGGGCCATTCTTTTGTCAAACCTAACCATTCCACTTCACGTAGGTTGGTGTGTTTTGTCATGGAGGGCAAATAAAGTGTGGTCATGTGTGGGACTTCCTAAAGAATGGCCCATTTATTTTTTTTAAAAATAACCATATTTATATATATAGCGCTTTATATAAAGTCTCAAAGCGCTTACTTTATCCTGCTGTCACTAGGATAAATCACTTTTTTCACATATTGAAAATTCGGCTGCAATTATATGGCGCACATCATGAACTAACCCCTAACAGCTATCCTTTGTATACAATTTAACAAAATTGCCGCTGAATGTATTCTTTTGTGCCATCTCTGTAACACAGACTACCACTTATTTGTGCTATCTATGACAGTGTTGCGTACGGGTATGGTAGCAGCACACTAACAATGGCGCTATTACATTTTGTTTGTGGATACTTGACATAATTTTCAGGTAGGTCATCGGTATACCCATACCATGTCGGTATGAATTCAGCACCACATTGGGCAGAAATCACGCCTATGAATTCCTCAACAACATTCAGTGAAGGTTATCCTGTGTGGTCCCGTACAGTCAATTGACATAAGAACTTAGTCACATCCAACAACAGCAGCTCTAATAAGGATCCCTTTGTGCCGACTACTGGGATAAACCCATTGTTCGGAAGTAACCCTGCCCGTTTGGCAGGGTAATGGCAGGTAAGGACGTTAGCCCGCATTGGGCAGTATGATTGCCGAAAACACTGGGGTTTTGGCAGATACCCCTCAAAACGGCAAGGTCATTCGGCGCAGCACCCCAAAAATGGTAAGAAAATCATCCGTACCACATTCAACAGAAATATAAGTTATACGAAGCATCGCATGCCAGACCATCACCCCCGATCTAATTATGCCACTGTCAATACATGCCACAAAACACATTTGACTGGGAAGAGAAAGGGGCTAGGCTCAAAAGGCATAGTAAATCATTAATATTTTTGGTTTATAATTAGGATATACTTATGATGGTCATTAATACATTGTTTACACAAGATGCATCTGTAAATTGTATGTCTTGTGCGGCCTCTATAGAAGTATTTGTATGCTCGTTATTACACCATGAGGTAGCTTTTTAATCGGTATTCTACTGTACTGTTCTACTGTAGGATAAGTACCGGTTTCATGCTCCTTATTACACAAGTAACTGTATTCTATAGTGCTGTATACTATAGATAGCACCAGTGTATACTCTTATTCAACTGTGCACACAAGTTAGCATGTGAACTCTTCTATTGTGCTGTAAACAAGAGTTCAGCTCATTATCTATACAAGGTAATACTGTTAACTGGTATTTTATGTGCTGTCCACACAGATGATAGCTGTTTTATGCTCCTGTTATATGGTGTCAAATGTAGCAAAAACCACTCTGTTAAACTGGTATTGTATGTGCGTCTACTGAAGATAGCACTGGTTTTGTGCTCCTTATTACATGTGCCTAAGGTAGAAACACCTGTAAAATTGTGATTCTATTGGGTTGCTATGCAGAGAGCACCACAGTTCCATGCTTCCTATTACATTGTGTTGCAAAATTTAGACTATATGACTCAATTCTATGTTTTCTACTGTAGATAGCACGAGGTTTGCACGTTCCTCAATGCATGTTGAACAATAAAGAATGTCAACTGGTCTTATGCTGTCTACTGTAGACAGCACTAGTTTTCATGGCTCCTCATAGCATCATGTACACAAAATTAGCACTGTAAACTGGTATTTATTGTGCTGTTCTTATCTAGATAGCACTACAGTTTCATGTTCCTCATAGCATTGTGTTACAAAAAATCGCACTGTAAACTGGTATTCATTGTGCTGTCTACTGTAGATAGACATACCGTTTCATGCTTTTTCTTTTTAATAACATATGTACACAAATGAACAGTGTACACACAAGCATGTACAATATTGCAGTGCTGACATGGTATTCTATTGTGCCATCTACTGTAACACAGGACTAACATTATTTGGGCTATCTATGACAGTGGTACCTATGGGGGACAGCACACTACACAATGGAGCTATTACTTTGTTTTGGATAAAACTTGACATATTTTCAGGTAGGTCATAGGGGGTGGTTTAACCCATACATGTAGGTGATGAATTCAGCACCAAAGTTGGGCAGAATACACAGCCTAGATTCTCAAAACATTCAGTGAAGGTTATCCTGTGTCCGTACGTCAATTGACATAAGAACTTAGTCAAATCAAAAAACGCGTTGACGCTTGTATAAAGGTTGCCCCTTTTGTGCCGAACTACTGGGGATAAACCATGTTCGCAAGTAACCCTGACGTTTGGCAGGTTTAATGGCAGGGTAATGACGTTAAGCCCCGCAATTTTGAGGATGATGCATTGCCGACACACTGGGCGTTTCGGCAGATACCCCTTCCAAACGGCAAGGTCATTTGGAGCAGCACCCCCCAAATGGTTAAGAACTCATAACGTACCATTCATTCAACAGAAATATAAGTTATACGAAGCAATCAGCAGTGCAAGCCCATCCAACCCACGATCTAATTATGCACTGTCATAATGCCACAACCACGCCCATGGGAAGATAAATGTGGGCTAGGCTCAAAATGCATTATTCAATCATATTATTTTGTTTTCATACTTAGGATATACTTGATGTTCATTATTACATTGTTTTGAGACACAAGATAGCAACTGGTACAATTGTATTCTTTTGTGCTGTCTAAATAGATAGTATTGGTATGCTCGTTATTACACCATGAGGTAGCTCTGTAATCGGTATTCTACGTACTGTCCTACTGTAGATAGTACCGGTTTTCATGCTGCCTTATTACACAAGTAAACTGATATTCTATAGTGCTGTCTACTATAGATAGCACAAAGTTTTATACTCCTTATTTAAATGTGCCACAATTAGCAATGTGAACTCTTTCTATGGCTGCTGTCACAAGAGTTATGCTCATGATCTATACAAGGTAATACTGTTAACTGGTATTTTATGGTGCTGTCCACTACAGATGGATAGCTGTTTTATGCTCCTTGTTATATGGTGTACAAAATGAAAAAACTCTGTAAAGACTGGTATTGTATTGTGCTGTCTATGAGATAGCATGGTTTTCAGTGCTCCTTTTACATTGTGCAAAGGTAGAAACACTCTGTAAATTGGCTATTCTATCTGTGTTGTCTACTGCAGAGGAGCACCCACAGTCATGCTTCCATTACCATGTGTGCAAAATTTAGCACTCTGAACTCCAATGTTTTGCTCTCTACTGTAGATAGCACGAGGTTTGCAAGTTCCTCAATGCAAGTTTAAAAGGTAAGAATGTCAAACTGGTTCTTATGCCTGTCTACGTTAGATAGACTAGTTTCATGCTCCTTAGCATCATGTAACAAATTAGCACTGTAAACTGGTATTTATTGTGCGTCTTATCTAGATAGCACTACAGTTTCATGTTCCTCATAGCATTGTGTACCAACAAATTAGACTGTCACACGGTATTCATTGTGGCTGTCTACTGTAGATAGCACTACAGTTTCATGCTCCTTATAACCGCATGTAACACAATTAGCAGTGTAAACTGTATTTATTGTGCTGTCTACGTAGATTAGCACTAGTTTCATGCTCTTATAGCATCATGTACACAAATTAGCAGTGTAAACTGGTATCTATTGTGCTGTCTACTGTAGATAGCACTAGTTTCATGCTCCTCATAGCATCATGTACACAAATTAGCACTGTAAACTGGTATTCATTGTGCTGTCTACTGTAGATAGCACTACAGTTTCATGCTCCTTATAGCATCATGTACACAAATTAGCACTGTAAACTGGTATTTATTGTGCTGTCTACTGTAGATAGCACTACAGTTTCATGCTCCTTATAGCATCATGTACACAAATTAGCACTGTTAAAACTGGTATTTATTGTGCTGTCTACTGTAGATAGCACTAGTTTCATGCTCCTTATAGCATCATGTACACAAATTAGCACTGTAAACTGGTATTTATTGTGCTGTCTACTGTAGATAGCACTACAGTTTCATGCTCCTTATAGCATCATGTACACAAATTAGCACTGTAAACTGGTATTTTAGTGCTGTCTACTGTAGATAGCACTAGTTTCATGCTCCTTATAGCATTATGTACTCAAGGTTGTACTGTAAACTGGTATTATATTAAGCTGTCTACTGTAGATAGCACAGCAGTTCCATGCTCCTTATTACATTGGTGTACAAAAGATAGCGCTGTTGGTATTTTAATGAGCTTCTAACTATAGATAGCACTGGTTTATGCTCCTTATTACATCCTGTACACAGGGTAGAAACACTCTCTAAACCAATATTCTATTGTGCTCTCTACTGTAGATAGCACTACAGTTTCATGCTCCTTATAGCATCATGTACACAAATTAGCAGTGTAAACTGGTATCTATTGTGCTGTCTACTGTAGATAGCACTAGTTTCATGCTCCTCATAGCATCATGTACACAAATTAGCACTGTAAACTGGTATTATATTAAGCTGTCTACTGTAGATAGCACTACAGTTTCATGCTCCTTATAGCATCATGTACACAAATTAGCACTGTAAACTGGTATTTATTGTGCTGTCTACTGTAGATAGCACTACAGTTTCATGCTCCTTATAGCATTATGTACTCAAGGTTGTACTGTAAACTGGTATTTATTGTGCTGTCTACTGTAGATAGCACTAGTGTTATGCTCCTTATAGCATTATGTACACAAAGTTGTACTCTAAACTGACATTCTATTGTGCTGTCTACTATTGATAGCAAAGAGACCAAAACTCAGTTGCCACTACATCATATATCAGTGGTTTTTATAGGAAGATCTTTCAAAGAACTTAAACTGTGTTAAAGTCAGTCTGAAACATGCCAGAAATCTAACTTGTCTGCTGTTCCATTCATGGGTCTGTCAAATACATAATATCTATTGATATTCTAAATAATTTTAGATCGTTACACTACAAGGAGATGCATTTTAGATGCTGTGAAAGCATATGTAACCCTATGAGTAATACCTTTTAAGTAATGCAATCACTAGCAAGTATGATCCAGATCAAATCCAAAACAGCAACATCGTAAGAATGGGGTACGGCTGAGGAGAGCTAGCTTAGATCGTAATTTTTGAAGCCTCATTTCACTGGTTAATGAAATGAATATATGATCCATTAGCCACTCAGAAATGCTGTATGAATACAGGTAGTGCAGGGGATTTAAGGCACAAATAAAAACAGGAATTAATGTTGTTGCTATTTGTAGCATGTAGGAATTAATGTTGTTGCTATTGTAGATGTAGGATTAATGGTGTTGCGATTTGTAGCATGTAGGCATTAATGTGTTTGCTATTGGAGCCAGTAGGGAATTAATGTTGTTGTATTGTAGCATGTAGGAATAATGTTGTTGCTATTTGTAGCATGTAGAATTAATGTTTGTTGACCTATTGTAGCATGTAGGAATTATAATGTGTTGCTATTGTGCATGTAGAATTAATGTTGTTGCATTTGTAGCTTTTAGGAATTAATGTGTTGCATTCTGTAGCTGTGGAATAAGTTGTTGGTATTTTGAGCATGTAGGAATTAATGTTGTTGCTATTTGTAGCATGTAGGTATATTATGGTGTCTTGCTGTTGTAGCATTGTAGACCAATACCAAATTAAACTTAAACATCAGCACTTATCCAGTAGACTAGACCTAGACTCCTATGTTGAAACTGTCCAAATATCCAACCACATGATCGAAGCCTCCAAATATCCCCAACAGGCTTCAATATTCCAGTTTAACACTCAATGTTAGATTAATGGCTTGGGTTGTTTGAAAATTAAAACCACCGTTGTGTTATCATGTATGACAGAGGCCCCTCCATCCGCTATGGCAAGACAGGAAGTGACCTTTATACCCGCATGAGCGATTGTTCAGAACATCACCGTCGGGGAGGGAGGAGGGGAAGTGGTCATTTTGTCCCACCTGTTTATCTCTCTTTTGGTGTGAACCCATACTGCAAAGTGTTATTTAACTTTCGGTTGGTTGGACACATGAATCGGCACTGTCATGCATAGGTTTCAGTGGGTGTTCCCCTGGGTTCATACACAAAACATGCAAATCAGATATTTTTGGCTATTGAGGCCTTCCGGCCCCTGGGGTCCCCTGAAAAATCCAGGTTCTAGATAGCCAGGGGTTGGGTCTTTCTTACCTGGATGTTTCTATTGGGACACGACGAAAATTATGTAATAGATAAAGGATGAGAACACTTAAGAAAAAATTTAAGGTGTTTGATAAGGTCTGGTGAGCTTGTTTGACTCCGTCCAGATCAAACACCTGCAATTGAACATAAAGACACATGCTGAACTTTCAAAATATTTTCCAAGTGTTGAAAAAGCATATTTTTTTCAAGATTATGTGGGAAGCATGTTTTAACAAGCAAAATAGGGACCAACTAATAATTCTGGTTTAGGGGAAAAGGACAAAGGGAATTTTATTTATTTGGGGGAGAGTCATTTTTGAGGGGGCACTTTGATTGTGTAAAAAATCACATTCCAGTTCACTCTTCCCACGTTGTCCAGTTATTAGTGCCTGTGAAGATTTCCAAGTTTTAATTTCTTACAATTGTAGTGGGCCAACAAATGTAGCCAATCAGCTTCTGTGCAATTTGAAAAAAGCCCGAAAAATAAAAACATGGGGAATTTGGTTACCATCAATAAACAATTGCCTGGTGCCAGCCCAATTAATCGCTGACCAATATCCAAATGGTTAGTATATTTCAATCACTTTGATTGCCGATCCCATGGTAAACCGTTTTAAAACCTTTAAAAAATTAAGCGGAATGTACATAACACCGTCTGTCAACTCACACGCGGCTTAGCCCAGAAGGGACCTTTTCCTTTGCAATCAATTTCACACTACTGACCAACTGACTGTGAAACCTATGCCACTGATTAGAGTTATGGCCAGCATACTCGGACATTAAATACTTTTATGCATGGCAACAGTTTTCGCTAAGACGATGCGCTAGTTGTACTGTGGGAGATTGCAACAGATGCCTACACATTGGTCTAAATAGTACTTGTGGATATTATGGCTACCAGTAAAACTATTACCTTTTATTCCTGGAATAAGCTGCAAGATACACTGAGACCTTAGACCAAGACTACAATAATTTACACACTGCATATTGGAACCATAGGATGTTCGATTGAAAGATTAACGGAAATGGTTTCTAGGTTACGCATTCGACGAAAGTAACAAATTTTTGGACAGATCGATCGGGGATAGATACCTTTAATTACTGCCGGGTATGCAAATTGAAAAGTTGCCACATTCCTTGAAAATTGTGACGGATTATGGCCAAAGTCCCACAGAAGAATTTTGCAGATTCACAGTCGAAACGTGAAAGCATTGAAGAATTCCTAATGTGTTGGAGCCCCGCTTTGTATGGATTGCAGCCGGTACCGACGCAGCGACTGGAGTTTAATTTTATATGTTTCACCGTCTGGGCGCTATCCCAGGCTATCCCGTGTTTTTAACAAATTAAAGGAATGATTAGATAAGATTAGGGCTTTATTGGACTTTGTATAATGCCCATAACACTTTCAGGTATTCTCAGTGTTATTTTAGTTAATATTTAAGGCCCAACAGAATGCCTCATGTCCGGATTTGCTAGGTAAAACAAACAGAGGTGCATTTTAAATATAAAATAATGTCAATACCAACTTTTGGCCATGTATTTTGCATACAACGTGGAAGGTGTTTATTGTAGTAAGTAACCCTCTTCTGATGATCATAAACCTTCCAAAAATATCTTATCATTTATATAGTCTACATTTATATAGTCCTAAATTTTTTTTCTTTTTTGGATATCAAGTAGATTTCTATAGGCAACTTTCAAGTTTTCCACAACTTTAGTCACCTTTTGTAAAGGTCTATTACTTTACTTTTTTGGTAAAGGTATGTTATCATTTAACCTCGAGGGGAAGGGTTGTCATAGGCTTTATTTTCTTGTTAATGAAAATGATTAATATAATTTTTTTGGCGATTATTTTAGCATTCATTAGTGTAGAGAGTTGTGTGTAAGACGTGTCCCTGGTGGGCATTTTTATTTTAAAAACTTATGAATCCTTTATGTCTAATGGCGCATCCTTAAGTTTGCCTCATTAATGCAGAAGTCAATAGATAATTCAGTGTGTACAATGAACCCTTAGATATTCAGGGTGTTTTTTTACCTGGAGTAAAAAAACGGTATGTATTACAGAAGCAAACTGAGGGCATATCACCCCCTTTAGGGTCATTATTCATTCTGGAAAATTCATAAATGGATTTTATATGGATTCTGATTGGCCAAGATTTGTATAATCTGTTTCTAAACAATTTGTAGTGGGTTTGGTGCTTAAAGGGACATTTTGTGATCCACAATCTCGTCTACTGGCCACTAATTAACCTAAAGAAGTGAGGATTTTTTATATCTTACCCGTTAGCCTTAGCAAACGTGTACCTATTCTTAAATGCATATTTGGTAAATTTTTGTAAATACGGACAGAAAGTACGGCAACAATGGCCCATCTGCCAGTTGGAAACATTGCTTATAACACAAAACCGCAAGATCAGAAATCAACTCAAGTTGTGTGAATAAGCTATCACAAGGATACCTATTGAAACTGGAATAAAACAGAATGTGCTGTACTCATGAAATGTACCTTAAAAATAATAGCCCATCATTCAATTTGTTTTTTTTCAAAGTAGCGTTGCTTATAGTGTTGCTTATTTAATAACGAAAATGTTATTAGAGCCAATTTTTTGCTAAATTTTTTCCATTTTTATTTCAGAAATTTTACACGAATGTCAGCCCCAAAACATATTTATCATTTTGAGAAGCTTGTTTTTCCCCTGCTTATGGTATATTTTTTAACCCTATCATGCCACTGAGTGCCAAGCAGATCCGGGAAACTCCTTCCTGGCAAATTCCGTTTTTGAATGGTATGTATATTCTGCTTTTCAACAAATTTAAAAAGGAGGGATTGGCCATACGTTCCATGACACCTGATTTCTTCCTGGAAATTAATTTTACCAGTTCTGCCTGCATATGAACATCAATATAGACTACTTTAAAATTGAAGGTGTCTTGTGCCGAGCGTCTAAGAAATCCTACCTTTTTGGTCATTTCTTCTGGTGTAATATTACATTTCCCTAGTCCAGTCCTCAAGACTTCAAGGGATATTATGCTGACTGATTAATGCTCTATCATCCCCATATTGCAGTCTTGACACTAAGCCTAATTCTGGGCAATATTACACGAGGAAATTCTCGGTTTATCTATCGGATGAAAGGCTGCAATTTTCTCTCAATGCGTCCTGAATTTTAGCAATCAACCCATATTTATGTTTTGTTTGATACAGTAATGTGGTGGCGAGTGTTTGCAAGTGCCAAGTTCTCATGATCAAGTAGAAAACCTGAGACACACATCGGAACAAGCACCTTTAAAATGACAGACCAATCGAGGGTTGACATCAGAAGGATGTAACTCGGCACTAAAAGAACTAAAAGAAATTTCGTTATTCGGCTGGTAATACTGCTTTTGAGAATGTGAAGTTTAATATTTTCTACTAAGCAAATCTATTAATTAACTCAAAATGTAAACATCTCATAAGCTCATGGTAAATGTAAGCAAACATTATTTAAACTTTCAGGCAGAATCAGAAAAAAAAACAATTTTAAATTATGAACGCAGAATACAGAAGGTTCTTCAATATTCTTCCTCAAGTGCTGAGTTACTTCTTTCTGATGTCACCCTCAAATAAGACTTCAGAACAAGTATTCACAACCTGAACACAGACATTGTTTTCTTTCTATAATGTTGTTAATCACTATCGGAAAAAAAGTGTCTTACTTGTTCCTGACCAACTAATCCTATTTAATAATGTGAAAACACGTAAAAATCTTAAACTGAGATCTGACATTTCCAGAAAACGCATCTACTCCTTTTAAGAATCCGGTTTTAATTTCATATTGGAATGCTTACAAATGAAACCACTGATAACTGAATACCCTGTTCTTAGTTATCCAAATATAGTATTTTGCAGTCGTGTATGACAGAAATCAAAGTTATGCTTTCTCTAGTATGGATTTACTGTAGTACGCAAGTCCCAAAACTTAGTTGTTGGGTTTCTATTATACTTGCTTGTCCAATAAAACTTTTGGAACATTCTTGGTTATATGTTCTACACCAATCATGTGCATATTTAAATAATATGTATCATAAAAATACCATTGTCCAATATAAAATATACTCATTTTAGTTATGCAACCTTCGCACATAGTTGAGTACAGGTTAGAATGGTTAAAAAGGGATGTTTATTGTCACATTAAAAAACAAGATAGTTAACATCAGTGGCGTAGCGAAAAATATCACATGGGGGTAAAATGGTAACTTTTTTGACAGAGTTGGCAGTAAAAAAGTACCAAATTTTGAAAATTTTATTATGACACTGGAAGACAGTACACGGGAACCGGCGAAATATTCAAAGTCAGAAAGTGTTCACCAGCATACAAAATAATACAAATCTCTACAATTTTGCTTTCAACATGTTTGAGTATGGCGCTCGTATTGCCGCTGTCATCACTGGTGTGGAACTATACAATTATATGGACGGATTTTCCCTGACTTTGTATCTCCTAATTATTAATTATAATTTTATGCATCTATTATGATAAAAGGCCTTCTCCGGTAGGTGTGTGCCTTGTTTACGAGCAGGATAATATAAACAATTTTTATAGCTCCGACTATTTGCGAAACCTTTTTCCTCTGAGCTATCTCATTTACACGCTCAGGTTATTGTATACGGAAGTGCTTCTCCGTGATGCGAGTACCCCAATAAAAAAGTTCATCACGATAGAATTCCTTTTACTAAGCACCGCCCTACATACACCGGTGTGGGAAGGATTTACTTTAACTTTGCACAATACTAAATTCTTTCAACTTCATATGCAGTCAAGCCGACGAGAAACTAATTTACATTCAGTCTCATTGTTGTAATAATTTTTTGGCAATGCGTTCATTTTCAATAGACTACAGGAAAAGTCTGAAAACTGTTCGGAGCATAGGCCCTACCCCAGTTTAAAATTGTTTCTGAATTCAACAGTAGTTTTTGTTTTTGTTTTTTTTCCAGTTGATTGACACTATAAAATAAACACCGTGGTTACCTGGACCGCGTCCTGATCGGTCCCTAGCCGCTGTGTGATACATTAGGGCTAAGAAGTAATAGACGTACCTTTTGGTGGGATCAATCTTTACCTCATCTCTTTTCTCCTGTCCCCTCTTCTCTTTCCCGCTCTATCATCGTTTGTTACAGAACTTTGGTGTAAGCACTTCGCATGGAATTTTGCAATTGCCGGTATCGGTAATTTCATGGGTCAATTCATGTTCTCGTGATCATTTACTGAGTATTGTGCAAAGTCCCCAGAGTCGAAATTAATGCAGTTACAAACTCGGATCCATTGCAACCTTGCCCTCAAAACAATCGAAACTTCCATCTTTGAGCACATTTTAAAAATGGCACATGATTCGTCACCTGAAAGATTTCAAACGGTGTTCTAGCAGTGAGATCCACATGAAAAACGCAAAAGTTTTTCAGTGGCCCTCGCGAGGATCGCTGGCCAGTCGTCGCCATTTTCTTGGCAGCTGATTGCCGAGTATCCAGCTCGATTTCATTACAAACGTATGTGATTGGCTGATGATCTGAAAATCGCTCATCTTCAATCAAAATCGAACACCGGAAAGTTGAACGGCTTAGCCGACAGTTTATAGGCAGCAATGTTTTATCTTTTTCTCGTATGTGCAACTTCTGCATTGAACATACCCAACAATTTTAATATAATGTTTTTAAAAAATTATGGTGGAAGAATTTTTACTTCCCAGATGTGCGTAGCCCAAAATCACAATTATTCGGAATCATGTGGGCTATAGGTCAATTGAACATAAGAGAAATTTGAGAATAGAATGGGAAATTTTGTAACTGATTTCAGATAAAAAACCCAAAAATTGTTTAAAAGCAATAGTGTGTGACGTGTGGGGGAAAAAAAGATTGTCAATTTTGGTCATAAATGAAAATTAACCCCCAAACATCCACCAAAAAAAAATAATTAATTTTTTACCTGTTCATCTGGTCCTCAGCAATGGTAATTTAAACGGCACTGGCACATTTTCACAAATATGAAATTTCTTCAATCTGCTCTCAAATATAGTCGCAGACCATTGGGGAAGAACAGAGATATATTTTACACATAAAAATACCATACCCTAAACAGATAGGCATTGATATGAGGATAAAACAATCCATGTAATTTGTAAGCCAACTTTTAAGTTTCCATAACTTTATCAACAATGTGATATTGCATGAATATTTTTGACTCGTACTCACTGGATATTAAAACCACAAAGGTTATAGACCGATCAAACAGTGGGCATAGTGTGGGAAACATTCATACGGCGTGCTTTTTCTTGTGTTAAACTCCTTTTGTCGTCTGCCTGCAATTTAGCGTCGCCGGCGACGTTAAATTATAAAATCTTATGTTTCCAAAGGAAGCTTGATTTGGTCTTAATCTGTTCGGGTGATGGGCTTTGTATATAAAAGGCTTACAACCATGCAAAAATATCGATTTTGAAAAATCTGAGGCGCACTAATTCAAATGTTGCCAGTGTCTCTTTAAAGGGAACCCCTTACTAAGAATAGCATTGTACAATATATGCAATAAAATAATTGAGGCACATGTTGAGTGGTTTTGTGGAGTGATTTTCAATCAATTCAAATTAAAAATTAAAACAAAGAAATTAAAAACATTCTGGTATCGCCGTGCCATAGGAAAATACACCTCATGAAGTGTACGTGTGAGGAGTATTGATATGCTACTGTACCGGTTCGTATTATTTTTATAGCGCCAAAAACCATTCATACATTAATGAGAGATAAAAAGATAGGATATGGTGTTTCTATCTAATATTGAATCATTTTGATAGGCAGTCCATATCTTATTCTCATTCTTATTTAGTTGTTTTACCCCTAACACCATATCTGTCTACATCCAATCTCCCTGAAGGGAGAGAAGGAATGACCTCACTCAGTGCTGTGGGATATTTTGTGAGATCAGTGGTGTTAAGAGTTAATCACTGAAAATATGTTACTATTTCGAGTACTATTAGGTCTAAAGGCAAAATTGTCCCACCATCCAAAAATGAACCAAACCCGTAATAGCTTCATGCACTGCACATCCGTATACATGCACACGAACACTTGATGACAACGCACATTTCTAATATCCATCTCATATCACAACCACTGGATAGATGCATTGTATATGAAACATCCCGCACTGAATAAGAATTTATTTATAGGTATATGTCGTATGAAAAACACCAACATGACCTGGAGCTGTTGAGTATAGATCGGCCTAGGCTTGTAGGTTCTCAAATTCATGGAAGGCCAAAAAAAACCAAAAAAACAACAAAATTAAAACAAAGTTGTATGGATCAACATGATAAAAAGTTATTAAAGTCAGTTCTTCGAAGATAAAAATAATCAAAAGTGGAGATGCGTTCAGGCTTGCCACCCACACTGCCCTATGGGACTCCAGGTGTAAATTTCCGTCTCTGATCTGAAATTTCAAATTTAATTGCAGCGAGATGGAATTTCATATGAAACGTATAGCCCAGTACAATGTTATGAAAATCAATCTTTACAGTTGAAAAAGAATTGAAAAATTGGGGGAAACAAAATTAAAAATATTAAAAAAATACCAAAATGATTAAAACTGGAAAAATTCACATCTACTTCATCACACTTAAAGCATCTTGGTCTTGTATGGAAGTTAGGCATTATATATCTTACATCTGCACACGCATATTAAAAACTAATCGTTTTTGAGGGCGTATGTTGGTTAATGTCATATATGCTAAGTCTCTTACAATTAAAAAAATAATACAGGTTCCAATCTCAAACTTGGCCGTTTATTTTTGTCTCTTCTGATTTTTAAGTTACAAAGACAAATATTTCAACAAACGAACAAATAATGGTATTATTACAAAGACAATTTTATCAGTTCTATAATTTGTTCAAGACCTAATAGGTAAAAAATTATTTTTGCGTGTCAGTAATCGGTTACGCGGTATTCTTGACAACAAAGCATGCGCCGGTTGTACATCACACTGCATCTGCTGCGGAAGTGTTGCTTGCAGCTGTGCCCATGCTATTTCTATATCAATTTGCATGTGTCAGTGTGAAGAGTCTTGCCTATTTGGTTGATGAACAAAGTATATAGTGTTTTTAATTTTCCAGTCACCAAAGGTCAAAAGTGGCCATTAAGGTGCCTTTTTGATTCCAGAACCTTTTGTTTTATTAATGTTCACTAGTATCCTGAGGCAAGCTTATTCATAAAAATTTGAGTTGACCCGATGTTGCGGTTTTGTGTTATGAGCAAATACTTGTTTCCACGGTCCCATAGGCCACTGCACTTTAATTTGTCCGTTTACAGACAGAAAATACAAAAGTGCGAATTTCTACAGATACAACCGAATTTGCAGTAAGATTAGGTACAAGTGGTTCTAAGGCTAACGGTAGGATGATTAAAAAAATTTTCAACTTTGTCTAGAGGTTGTGAATCATGAAATGCCCCTTTTAATTGTTACAGGTGTCCAAATCCAGTTTCATTTTTATTGTTACATTCCAGATATTTCCTAGGTTTACAACAAAAACCCACAGTAGAAGTCGAACCCAGACCATGTATCAATCTCCACCACAGTTTACAAACCTTATAAATTCTGACTTTATTTCCGAGGATGAGGTGTTAAAACATTCTATTGAGTGAAGAGTAATTTTCAATGCATCAGACTGATGGACCATAACCACATTCATAGTGGGCATAGTGGACGTCACATGGCATTGATTACAGCTCGGCACAGAGAGAAACACTAAAGCTAAAATCAATTTAGAAATTGCCCCAAAGTGCTCATGCAGAAAGCGCAATGGAAGGAAAATCGCACAATAAAAGGTTTTAATTTGGATTCTTTGTATTTGCAATTTGATGAACAGAGTGGAGATCACGAATGCAAGATATTTAGAAATCAATCTCCACATGTCACTTGATTTAGTTTTACTACGGCATATTAAAATACCAGTGGACAGGACATGGTTTTTAAAAATAGTCACCCTCATAGGTCACCGTTAACTCCTTGCATGCACAACTCCCCCCCCCCAAATTACAACATTATCAAAATGGTAAACCCACCTATAGGCATTATAGATGGATTGCATGTAGTTTTGTAGCTTAAGTTAGATCCAGAAAGCAACTAACTAAAAGACATGAGCCAGTGGCGTCGGATGGTAACCTATCACAAGCAGATTAGCTGGAATACCTAATATGCAAAAGAAGGTAGCTATATTGTTAACGTTTTTGACATGTCCCCAGTGGGGACATGTACTCCACACCCCTGGCAGACCAAGGGGAGCACCCACCCCTGACAGACACAGGGGAGCACCCTAGGATAACGTAATGACAGGTCACTATCATTTTTTGAGATGGTCAACTTGATCTAGTTTTTGTGAATGGTCTTTCAACTATGACATTAAACATATCATGCACTTTATGTTAAAAAGGCATTCTGTGACATTTTTCTCCTCATCCCCAGGTTTATGGGCATTGAACCTGGCTTTAGGATGGGGGGTGGCTTAAGAACTTTAATGTAGAACCTTTCAGCAATCAATTTCACGTGATCACATAAGGTGAATAACTTGTGGTCAATTCATATAAGCTAAAGTATTAAAAAATGGGGGAAAGTATAAAATTGTCTTGCTAAACCATACCCAATTTTCCAAAGCCCCCACAGAACACCGAAAAAAAAGAACCCCTCCAAGCAAGACAAACTCATACCAAAATTAAGAATATTCATATGCCATACACACAAATTTCTATCCAGCATTGAACATGACAACAGCAAACCGTCAAGATGTAATCTCACCCAGAACAAACAGATTGCTGATATTCATGACTGGGATTAACAAAATATACTACATAGCGGGATATTTGCGGGGTAAATTTTTTTCGATTTCACCCGTTTTGGACATTTCAGTGGGTTTTATATTCGCGCATTACACATTAAAGTCAATGAAAAAATAACATTTTCGTGGGGTTTAAAATTCATGTTTAACTGCATGACTCAAAAGTGTGAAAATTAACCCCCCGCAAAAATTTCCTGCTATACACTAATGTACTACACTGTCCAATTTGCTGGATATTGTTTATCATCAAGCAGTAGAACAGACAAAATCCCTATTATAGAACATTGCGAGATGAAATCCTGATCGAGAGATAAAGTGTTATCTACTACTTGGCCTTTCACTTGCCATTAGGTCGCCTTTATTTGATTGGTCTAATATTGACATGGGTATTATTGCGCCCATGGAAGCATGGAATATCTTAACTTGAATTTGTAATTTGACCTTTTTTCTTAAAATACTTAAAACACATTATTTTTATTTTTCCACTTCCACTTTTACATAGTGACATGGTGATAAGTGAGCCCAT
>JAMKCH010008383.1:0-31251 GCA_023653785.1 Ophioderma brevispina
CACCCCCCTTGAATTTCGCTAAAAGTCTTGTAGTTTCCAAAAACGCCGAAATGTTATTTTGTAATAATCTTGTGTATAGTTTCAGACACCAGATTTAGGGTAATTCCTCTTATTATCTCAGGTCATTTTGTTTTTTTTGTCACCTTTTTTATGTATTGGATTATAAGATCACTGTTTCAATCATTAGGACAGTTCGAGTTTCATAAATAATAAACATGTCGAAAGTGATTTGTAACCCTCCCCACCAAACTCCCACCGTTTTTAATTAATTCGTTAGTTATATTATCTATGCTGGGTGCTTTATTATTCTTACTCTGAAATAACGCTGGATTAAATCATCTAATGAAAATCCAATTTATCAAGAAGCGGTTTGTCATTGTCATTATCATTAATTGGCATTTTTAAATTGTTCCTCATTAATTTATTTAATAATCTCTTTATTGTTTAAAGTTTCGTCCCCTTTTAGATTAAGCGAAATCTTGCCAATCGTATTCCAGTATAAACGCATTTTTAATGGGGTGCCTGGTTGTCACTAATGATATCATCAGAGTACGGAATTTTGAGCGCACCAATATTGTCTCTTTGACTAGGTTGTTTTAAGATTGACAAAATCTTTGTCGATCTTCCACCATTTTTACCTAATTGGTAAACACTTATCGGACCGCTTCTGCATGGTCTTTTCACGTATTAACTTCTTCACGCCTTTTTGTGTGGCTTTGTAATCCTCCCAAAAAGAGTCGGCAACATCCCTGATTGATCTACCGGATTTTAAGATTAGAAGGTTGTAGAAGTCAAAAATATGAAATGAAAAACCTCAATGTAATAAGAAAAATCTTAAAATTTTAGGCCTGCCGCAAAATTCCTTAAGAGGACGAGTCTCTTTATATGAAAGGTTTACAATTGGTTTGGTTAAAAATCGGTTTTGCTATAAGGGTCAAAAAGTGGCGGCGGTGGTGTTGGGTTCTAATTAAAAATGATTTGTTTATGTATGATGATAACTACAAAAATTCTAAACATGACGATTTTGAAAGCTTGGCTAAAAATCCGCCTAGCCGAGCAATAAAAAAGATTTCCATATGTGCAGTGGCATATTTACAGTTGAAGGTTACAGATCCCGCTCTTACTGAGGAATTGCATAATCAAATTCTCTCTGAAGTTCTGCAAATAAAGACTGGACAGCAACGCTAATATTTCTTGGTGATTTTAATGGTAAAATCGGCATATATTCCACAATGGCGACTTGATTATCAACAAAAAAATGCCAAGAAATGTTGAATTTTTTGGAGTAGGCTAGCTGATTTAATTATTCTTCTAAATGTACGGACCTTTGCAAGGCGATTTACATGGTGCAGGAAGATGAGTTCTAATCAATTCTTGATTATTTCTTGTTTCTGATACAGTTTTTAATATGGTTAGGTAAATGTATGATTGTTGTGTTGACGAAGACAGGATCTACAATATGGGCAGTGATATAATTTCTCTTTTTGCACATGAAGGTATAGTTACGTTTTCTGAAGAGCGATATTTGGTGCTGGGATGGGCAGATGATGATTAAAAGTAAGGATGTACTGCCTTCAGGTATATATTGGCCAGTTGTCAAAGATATCACTTTTGTCCAACCTTCGGTAATTTATAATCTGAACAGGTATAATGTCTTGTAAGTTAAGTAAAAGCTGCCCGGTGCAAACCTATTACAACTGACCATTCTGAATACTTTTGAATTAATGAAGCAGCCTATTTTGAATGTCAATTTAAAAGAGCCGGGAATCAAAACCATTGCGTATTAGTTGAAATGAAAAGGCTTTGAAAAACGTGACCTGTGAAATCGGCAAGTAAATGGAATCACAAAGCTATACTTTTTTAAAATCAATGCTGTGTGGCTAGTTACCATCCATTGCAGAGGCCACATTTTATTTTTTGTTACTCTTTCAACTTCCTACATTATGAAGATTTTCCTTTTAGTTGCAGGCTTTCTGGTAAGAAGAATTTTGTTTAATAACATTGGGTCTATGTAATACAATTCAGCGATACAGTAGAGTAAATGTAATCAGGGGCCAGTCTGATGGGAACATGGATGTTAATGTCATCGTACAATGGATATGGTTAACATAATTATTTTTTGTGGTGGCCTTTTTTCAGTCCAATAATTTATCGATATTTTCTTGGTAAGTAGCCTCCCCTCCATGCTAATGGAACGGCTGGTTCAACATGGTGGAAGATCGGTCTTGGGAAAATACACTATAGATAATGGTTACCAACAAAGGCATTCAACACAAACCAAAAAGGGTTTATTGGGATATTTTTAACCAACCAGGATTAGAGCTCTTTCAAAAAGTGTAGTTGAAAGGAATTCCAGGATGTCAAGTTTAAGAACTCCACTAATGTCAACGAGATTTGGTTGATTGGAAAAAAATCGCCTTTTGAAAACTGCTAATGATGCCATAGGTGTGAAAACCTTCCATGGCCAACCATAGCTTGGTAACCCGGGGATTTGGGGGCCCCCCGAGGTACCCCTACCGAAGTCCGAATTGAGATAAGTCCGAAAAGATTATCTCGCGTTGATGTTGCCGATTTGTTTATAGGTCTAGGTGCAGAGAGGTGCAAATTTGTACCGATTTGCTAGTGAAACAGCAAACAAAATTTGGACAGTGTAGAAAAAAATGCAAACCTTTTTAAGTGTTTTGGAAAATGACAAAATAACAAGGAATAGGAGGTCACGCGATCACTCAAATCACATTGCCTATTCAAAAAAAATCGAAAGTAATCCCGTCTTGTTATTAATTGGTTTTGTACTGATAGTGGATTGCATATTCGGACTTAAACAAATTCGGACTTCGGTAGGAAGCGGATGCGACATTGATAGTGCTATGATTTGCGACGTCAATCAAAAGACGCATCGTGAATACTTAAATCCGGTGAGATCAATAGGGATGTTGCCGACTCTTTGGGAGGATTACAAAGCCAAACAAAAAAGGCGTGAAGAAGTTAATACGGCGAAAAGACCATGCAGCGTTTTGGCAATCGCTTCAGCGTCAAAGTCGCTGGGAGCGTCTGGGCGATTGAGTTGAATTCAAGTCACCTGACTGCGTGAACTTGCGTCAAGTCGCTTGGGTATGCTAGCGACATATCGATAGATATCGGCAGTCGCTTTTCAAATAAGCGACGGAAGTGAAGTGATGATGTCCATTAAAAAAATCGCTACGCTCCTTGCGATACTGGTAGTATATCATGGGCATTAGACTTTTAGTTAATATCATGTCCATAAGCTTTAATTAGGTACATCGTGTCATAAATAATGTGCATGTCAAAGACGCCGAATGCGGAGAAAAAAAACGCAGAAGGAAACATTGTGCTTGCGGTCATTTTTCTTTGCCCTAAAAAAAATAATTGGCCAGCGTGGCAGCGCTACAAACTTATTCATATACACTTCTGAACTCTTTCTACATCGTTTAAAAGTGTTAAAAAACTCCCGCTATGGACGCAAAATATAAATTATGACGCTATGAAAAATTGTCCTATTTTGCACTGCGGTAGATATGGCATGAAAAGATTTGTATTGTAGAATGTTAACGGAAAGTCACAGAACGATCGGTTGGCGGCAGACGAAGCAACACAAGTGAAGAAGTTTAAAAATGCCGCAAGAAAGAAACGATGCTGCCCTCGGGAAGACCTGCAAGAAATCGTCTCTTCTCAAGACTTCCGTAGTTAGGTCACGTCCGGGTCATTTCTCGATATGATTTTTGATACAGCGATGATCACTAGGCCGTGCAAGAGTCGCATAAACACCAGACATCAAGGACCTCTTTCAAGAGCGTTCAAAGGACAGTTCATTCACCGGGACAATGCGTAAGACGGCTTTAGACCACTTGAACAGATTAGATTGCGTGCGGTGGATCCATCATATCTTAATTATGTAAGCTTCTATTGACAAACATACGATCATTACAAATAAATTTATGCAGGGAAAATATAAATTTATGTTTTACAATTTCAAAGGTATTCTGGTTGAAATATTTAAAATAATATGTGTGATTAATACCAACGACATGACGGACCAAGGGGCCGGCTGTAGACTGCACTAGCCGCCAGGCGGGCAGATCGCGCTCATGTTAACCAAAAATTAAATGCCCCCAAACAGCTCGACATTTTTTTGTATCTCGTTTTACTTTTACAGATAAAGGTGGAATACATATTAATCATACAGCTTTTAGATTCTTTTTGCCGATTTTTGTTAAACCAGACTCCAAACGGTGACTTTTTTGGAGTTCACATTGCAATAGGTGAGTACACGGTGTTTACAGTTACATCCGGGAATCCAGTTTTGTTTGCCCCTTTTTTTTCGATCCCATCATGAATTGCGGTAGAGCGCCCTCTGCTGATATTTCGTTATCTACATAAACTTTAGGTCTGTATCTGTATCTGTATCTGTAGTAAATACTACACAACACTCCCTAGTTGGAGTCAGACGTGTAGGACGGTGTGCGCAGTGATGCCATTGCTTATCCCTGTTTTAGAGGTGCTTGAGAACAGCTGCTTGGAAGTTAAGTCGGATCTTGGATTTGGACTATAGATAAGTATTGTTCCAGTCTATACCGTTCCCGGGAAGATGAGTGTTTTTGTATGGCAGTTCTTGTGCGGTGATAATTTGGTAAGATTCTTGATGAGAGTGCCGTTATTGACGCCGGGATGGTTGCAGTAAGTGATCTACCGGCAGAGCCAGGCGTCCTTCTTTGCCTTGTGCAAGATTGAAAGTCTGTTAGGATGTCTCAACTGTTCTGTAGTGTGTACCCCAGTGTAAGTCCTTTATCAAAGTTGTGATACTTGTGGTCCTGTCATGTATTAGTGGAAACCTGGCTGCCCCTCTTTTGGATCTTTTTCCGTTTTATTGATAAGTCGTTTTGCTATGGCCCAACCTGAATTTTTGAATAGTCCTAAAAGGGGTCTGACAAGTGCCATATAGGCTTTGTTTGTTGTGGTTGGGAACATGACTATCATTTGCGGTCTTATGAAGCCAAGTGACCTATTGGCATATGAGGTTATATGTTATTAATGTGTGTTGACCATGACAAGTTTTTGGCTTGTTATACATACTCCCAATGTATGGTGGGGTCTGTCGACGCCATATGCAATCGCCGCTTGTGTATTTGTAGATTTTTTGGATTACGAATATTGCGTTGATTCGCAATACAAAACACGTTTTGAACATTGGAATTTTAACTGCCAATCATTTTTGCCATTTTTCCGGCATTAAAGTCTTCTTGAAGTGAGATATAATCATGATCATTTGAAATTTGGCGCTAGCGACAACATCGTTGGCAAAGAGCCTAACTTCAGAATTTATGTTCTTTGGGAGATCGTTGATTTATGCCCAAAATAATAACGGGCCTAGCACCGTTCCTTGGGAACGCCAGAACTCACCTCTGGCCCAAGCTGAGTGTTCACCCCCGACAACGACCCTTTGCTCACGGTGCTTAAGAAGTTTGAAACCTCATCAAATGGAGTTATTACGAATACCAAGAATTAAATCAAGTTTAAGAGGAGCGGTGTGGGGGACTTAATCAACCTGCCTTGGGAAAAATCCATAATGATCATATCTGTCTGAGATATTTTGTCTAAAGAATGGGCTATGTCATTATTGTTCAAAATTAGTTGGGTTTCACAGAGTGTCCTGTTCCTGAACCATGTTGTTTGTTCAGTTTAGGATGGAGAAATTTTTCAAATGTTGCATGATTTGTGAGGTAATAAATGTTTCAAGAACTTTGCTACATAGGCTGTGAGGGGAAACAGGACGGTTTAGCATTGGGAAGCATTTGTACGATTCGTCTCCTTTTTTGAATCTGGGAGAGAGATGTTTGCACGCAGCCAGGATGATGGTATCTCGCCGTATCTAAAGATTCTGAAATAGATGTCAATGCCGGTGCTATCTCCTCGCAGCGGTCTTAAGAATACGGGCAGGACACCATCAGGGCCTGATGGCTTTGTGCGGGTTAGGTGCAGAAAGTAATTTGGAACGCCGTCAACCCGCATGATAAAGTCAGGATGGTGAATTGAACTAGGCAGGTCATATGGTAACTGTCATTCTCCAGTGTGATCTGACTTGAATTGCTCGTTTTAAGGTATTGATGCTTTGATGGCATGTCAGACTCAAATTTGCCCGTGTTTGTTAATTGTTTGGAATACCGACCGAATCATTTTTTCAATGTTTGATGTCGACCAGAATTTCTTAGAAAAATCCATGCATATGGAATTGATGAATTTACGGTAAGAGCGTCTCGTCTCTCTTTGCGTTGTTTTACGCAAGTCCTCCTGGACTTTTTTCTAGATTGTCCGGATTGAGTCTACATATTTGTTGTATGCTCTTTGTTTCCTCTTGTGCATGCGCTTAACCTTTCTATTTATCCACGGTGTTTGGTACGTTTTGTAATCATACGAGAAGGAATATGTGAATTCATGACGGAGTTTGTTTTTAGCGCAAATTCGTCGAAGGCCCTCCACAGAACAGTTAGATGTGTCCTTCTTGGAGAAATCATTTGCTTTGAATTTCCTTGCACCAGCCTGATGGCTTTATGTCAGCCTTATTCCCCATAAACACTTTCCTTGGTTTGCTTGAATCACTTTAGGTTTAGTATTTATTGTAAATTATGGAATGCCTTCGTGGTCACGATCCCTGGTACACGTGGACACTCACCAGAGAAGAGTTGTTAGTAAGGAGAGGTCGAGAATGTTATTTAACCTGTTGGTGGTTTTGCTGACCACCTGGTCTAAACCAAAATCGGCACAAATGTCCAAAAATGCTTGGATAAATTGACGTACTGAGCATTGGGTTTGAAACTGATAAATTTACCCATTGATGCCATGAAAATTAAAGTCGCCCGCTAGCCACACCTGGCTACCCTTTCGACCTGTCGATTTTGTTAAGGGAGTCTCTAAGAAGTTGATCAATATACTTCTGTTGTACCACCAAACTGTTGGGACCTATAAAAGGAACCACAAAAATTTGTTTTTTTAGCCTTGCAATTGGACAAAGTCCACAATAATTCACAATTCGTATCAATCAGGGCGGGGGGTGACAATGAGGTCATCCTTGTAACAAATAATAACCCTTGCCTTTATCCAAAATCACGATCTTACCTCACGATTGATACCCGGGGGAAATAGTTCATTACTACTGATCTTACTATCAAGATGGTGGTTCTGTGCTATAACATGTCTGGATAATGTTGCCTCCAGGCAACACGGCTAAATCAGCCTTTTCTTATTACTCAGCCTCTTGAAAATCACACAAGGACTTTCATCGGTTTCCTAGTAGTGCTTACGTGTGATTTTACTGTTTCTTAGTTATTTGATTGGGGATGATGAAGCCCGGGTGAGTTTGGAAGCTCAGAACTTAAATTAGCATCATCACTGTGACGTTACTCCTAGGACGAACAAGCGCTCGAGCTATTTGACAATAACGGGTATCACTACGAGAAAAGAGTAATTGTAAAAATTGGGATGTGCCAATTGGCCGCCATATCCATTCAATTTGACTACTTTCGGCGAGGACATTATACACAGCAGTGGACATGCCTCATAAGCACAGTCTACGTGGAACCACCATGACTTCGTCGCAGCTGCACATCACGTTGATTCCACTTGGCTGCTCTACCGCATAGACACAGGAAATTTTGGTTTAATAGGTCCTGGGTGGTTGTAATCCCCGGCTTGCATCATAACCAAAAAGAAACGTAAAGTCAGGGTGAATGGTAATTGGGTGTTTCTTTGGTGTAAAGCAATTAGAATGTGATTTGCCGCTTACTTGAGCGAGTAGTTAGAGATAACCTGGGACAAATTGGAAATTGAGTTCTGGGTACCATATATAATTGGGACCTCTTAAGGTCTGAATCATGATCCAGGGCATGTGGGTTGTTTACCAATCTACTGTTTGAGTTCATATGGTAACAACTGGTGGGCAGTCGATGGAAAGCCCAGCGAGTATCTTACACAAATTCACTGTATTTGAAAACCGTTGACCGACTCTAACAATCAGTCGATCTCACCTGAGTGTTTCCTTACCATGACCGTCCAACTCTGGCCGTGAAGCTGCTATACACCACCCATTGCGCTCACGGCATTTGGAGAGTTAAACTTTTCCATCTCCGGTGACATCGTGGTTTCGAGGAGAACGTAAACGTCAGGGCAATTGTACCGAAACGCCACTCGACAAACGACTTCAAACTGGCGCGCCTCACAGCGAGTAGTGACGACTTATCGTGTGACGCAACACAATTGACCACACTGTAAAGATGCTGACTGGCTTGTCTATAGTACGTGAATCTTTCCTGGCCAAATCGACTTAAAAGTTGCTCAAGCCCTAGAATAAGTTAGCAGGCACACCCTGTCTTCTAGGGTCTCAACTATGCAAGGGTATCGACTTCGATGGGAACGTGATAGACATATGGATTTTGGGGACCCAATTCCCACTCAGCGATCTTGATAACGAAGTGCCCGTATAGAGAGGCCTCCTCCCTCCTGGCTACTCTCCTCTTTCTCTTGTCTCGCACCGTATCCCGACTTAACGCATTTCCTACTGTGTGCCACTGTGTAAAAACACACCTCTTGACAGCTCTAGGATTCACAAACACAGATTACTACTCCAACTCGCCGGTTTCTTAAAATCATTTTTTCGCTTCAATTAAATTATTTCCAAACTTGGTTGTCTCATATTTTACAAGTTTTAGACTTTTCTAAGACCACTATTTTGGGGCGGTGACCTGGAGTCGCGAGATGGCAGTGATGTTTGCTTTATTCTGACGCGTTGGCACATGATGAAGTGAAACGTCACATGGTACACAAGTTATGATGATGTAGGTTAGGTTCAAGGTAAATTGTTGCTACAAACATCACCGATGGTTCATCTGGTCAATGTTTCCCTTGGTTAATTCCTGCGGTACTATATCGAAAATAGTGATTTTTTTCCACTGTGAATTGACCTTTGACGCGTTTTTCTTTTCTTTCTTTCTTCCACCTTCGTAGTCCTTCAGTAGGGTTTCTATTTTTCATGCAGCTGTGGATTCATGCATTTTAGGATTCTTTGAAGCCTGTATCAGTGAAATATTATTCGAACTTCGCTTTCAATTGTGTGCTCATTTTGCCTATACCCATGAACGGTCATGCGTAACCTTCTTCTTTGGATTCCAGTGGGAAAACATTCTCTTTCGCGACCGTCTGCACAGCATCAGAGGGGTGAGGGCATGAAAAATTACTTTTGAAATGATTTTTTAACACATTGTTATAGTAGAATCAACAGTCCTCAATCGTGTCACCAGCAGGAAAGTTTTGGACTAGCGTCGATTAGTACACGCGGCTAGGGGCCGACCAGGTAACCTTGTCAATCAGTAGTCTTCTAAGTTCTATTGTTGACTGATTACATCATCCAAACACAGGTTCCCGATTCGCCATAACGAGCGCGGCGGTACTATCCTTTAGAACTAATTGGTTTATGTCGTGCAACGGTCCACTCGGAGGGCAATTGCCCAGGGGAGGAGGCAAGGGCAAATTGACGGGAGAAACACATGGTGCTACAAGTTTACAACTACCAGGGAAGGTTGGAATATTCCCACCTTCTTCCCTGCACTACAGAAGTAGCTCGTATCGTAAACATTTTAGCAGATATAGGGCCTATATAGGACTAGGGCTATTCTACAAATTCGAAGCCAATCCAGCTCTAAGTTGATGGTAAATTCCGCATTCTCCTAATTTTATTTTCATTTCTCTATTTAAAAGTTTTGATACCCTCAGCCAGGCTAAGTTAAAAGACGGGCCCAGAAAACGGCCACTGCTTCCAGTCTAAAAATTTAGCAAAATTCAATAAAGAAAAAGCCGAACTGAAGCCGAAAAAAAAAAAAAAAAAAACAATAAAATTAAGAAATTTGAGTAGTCCCAACAATATCGACCTTAACCTTTAGGGAGCAGCTCTTTCTTGAACTTACTTATAAAATATCTCCAGAAATTAGAATCTTAGAGCCGTCAGCCTCAGAAGGTTTTGGTTAGACGAACGAGATACCAAATAGCTGAATACGGAAAAATTCCCGAGAAAACTTATAACTTTTGAAAATACAAAGTCTGCCGGATACCCGTTGTTGCGTGTACCCCCAGGAGAGGGGTAAAATTATAACTATGGGGGTCCAAAATATTTGACTGCTCTAAATCTAATTAAATATAGCTCAAATTACTCCTTCGGTTTCCCCAGGAGTAAAAAGTCAATTTGGTCCCCTGTGTGTGGTGCTTTGCTTCCTTTCCAAGATAGTTGGTAAAATAGGCTAAGGTCATTTTTTTATTCAAGAAAGGTCAACAATTGTATACCAATATTTCTTGTAAAAATATTAAAAACTTATTTAATTATACTGAGTCCAAATATGTTTTTATCTGCCTAAGGGTGGTTCCCTTTCATAGGGTGCTAAAAAGGGGTATAATGTCCCCATCCCCATATAGTCCTACAAGATATTCTTGTACCCCTCCTTATAACAACAAGGAGATGCGAAATTTGCAAAAACCTTTCACTATTTGGATTCATTATCCATTCAAACATTTAAAACATATTTTTACAACAATTGGGTATTGCAACGGTGACCTTTCTTGAATAACAAATGACCTTTATGCCTATTTTCCAAATATCTGGAAGGAAGCCCCACACGCATGTGACCCAATTAACTTTTTTACTCTGCTTACCTAAGGAATAATTTGAGCTATATTATATTCGATGTAGAGCAGTTCAAACATTTGACCCCATAGTAACTTTACCCCCTCTCCTGGGCTACACGCAACACGGGTCCTTAAGACTTTCATATTTTCAACATTTAATATTTTTCTCTGCATTGTTCCCGTGTTCAGATATTGGTAGCTCGTTCGTCTAACCAAAACCTTCTGGGCTGATGCTCTACTTGTTTTGTGACTAAATTTAAATAAAATAACAAGGTTAACCTGGTCGGCCCCTAGCTGCTTTTTTTGAACTGGAGGGTGAGTATTTTGGAAGGATGCCATAATAAGAAAGTCGATATCACCTGTTTCCTGAACGATCTAAGGTAATCCGCCTTTCATGGTGACTGACATCAGTTTTTAGAGGAGGGGGGAGAGGGCAAAGCTTTTGTATTTCTTCGTATCCAAAACACGTGGATCAAGCGTCAAAAGTCAGTAACATTCCACTCACCTGTTTCCATTGACTACCAGTGAGCAAATACGATTAGTCATAATGTTTGTCTATAAATGCGCTACGTTTACTTGAATGCGTTCATTAGCATAGAATTGATTTTTCGTCTTATTGGGCACATGTTTCAATAGATTTTTTAGCGTGGAATTTTTAATTTCACACACTGCACATGCCCCTCATTCAATACCTATACCTTCGGGAAAGTACGAGAGGTGACACGATGGGTTGAATCTACTATAATTATGTCCTGAGCTGTCCCTAAGAATTTTGTGAAGATCGTACATGCATGCCCCATGGATGGGGTGGGGGGGGTTTCTGGTGGTGGTTGGGTAGTGTTGGGGGAGGGAGAAGGTAATATCAAAGTATTGCCAAGAAACATGATATTATTTAATTATATAATCATGAATATAACAAAATTAACATGAAACTATCTATAAGTTTTATTTAATTTTTACACTTTTAAATCTTTACTTAAAAAAAGTGCCTGGGTTACTTTTTTAACTTTTTATAAATTGGTTACGTAAAAAAAGTTGGGATAATCTCTTTTGGGATCATCTTTTGCTCTTTCATTGAGGATCATTTGTGAATTTCTTCTCTTACCATTCAGGACTGTACTCTAGAGTACAGAATAATCTTTGTTACAGCTTTGTATCATTTTCCCAAGTTTGTGCTTCGATTGCCCAGCTATTACAAAGTATAAAAATGCAAACAAGCAGTGGCACACAAATTCAAAATCGGAATCTTCAAAAAGTATAACTCCTAAACGAAATGGAATAGAGATAAATAAATTGTACTAAAAACATTGATGTTTCTCTTGTAAGAGCTTTAAAATGATATATAACTTCCTATTGGCTCAAATTTTGAAATTGGGTTTTAGTGCTACTATGGGTTAATTTGGCTTGTCAGTACAAGACTGCCCCCAATATAACATCATATTTTTGCAAAAACTGAGTCTTTCTAACTAGTGGCCAAATGAATCGTTTTCCGGAATCTCCCAGCTTAGCATGAGATTTTAGGTGTGGTACTTTGTAACAGAGCTGTTCAAGAGTTGGTCAAGTTCCGGCTATCCCGATATCAACCCAGTTAATTTAACATTTAGCCATAGCAATGAATTAAAGACACCCCCTTTAGTGAAATTAAAATAGAATAGGTACAATGCTTCACTCCCCCCTTTGTCCATGTAATATAAATTCATAAGTTTATAATGTTTATATTGCCAATAAAATACATTAGCATTGAGAATTCAATTCTAAACAGTCATTTGTCCCAGCCTTACTCTAGGTTTTAGCAGCTTGGGATCTCATAAAAAGCCACACTGATCAAAGTAAATACTTGAAAACACCAACCATCTTTTCTTCAACACGTGTTTGTTTTTTTTATAATGTTCCCTCAGTCTGGCTCTTGAGGAAGTGGGGTTTGGAAAATTGGCCCCCGATTGCCTCCCAACGAAGATTTGACCCCACATTTGGTCACAGCTTTTGAAAGTCTCCGTTATTATATGACAAAACCAGAATAAAACAAAATTATCACCGGCGACACAGTTTGACAACTGAATTTTGAATATTTAGTCCACTAACTACATTCTGTGTAAATTTTATGAACTTTCATTGTGGGGAAATGATTTTCCTTAAAAATCCTTCTAGTTTTCCCGTCTTTCTATGGCAGATGGGCATTATAGAGGGGGCGCTATAACATACAAATCATGACCTTAGAGGCCAATATTGTAAGGTTCCCACAATAGGATTTGTATGATTTTTTCAGAGCTGATAGCTCTGTGCATGTCCACTGCTTATATCAGTTGTCCAAATTGTGTGCGCCACTGCGTAAAAATTTGTTCTAAAAATTAAAAGAATTTGTACGGGGTCCAACAGCTGTGTTGTCCCAAACCAAGCCTTAGGGCTGGTCCCCATCCACCAAGTTTTATCATTAAATGACTTTCATAATTTTTTTTTGCCCTTGAGAATTTTCCCATCTTCCAGAACATAATTTTAGTGCCATACATAAGAGGGAGCATGTCCCCCACATTTTGTTTTGCCAGGGGGATCCATTCCAGATAGGATCACATTATTATAAAAAAACCTACTTCAGCCACGTGATTTAAAAAATGTGTATTTACCATCCACTCAGGGGGAAATTATTCTTGTGCCCCACTCAACAGATCCTGTGCAGCTTACGCATAATTTTTATGGTTGCCTTCAATTTGATCTCTTCAATATATTTTTATTGACAAAACACTGTTTAATCCCACAAGATTTGCAACACACCTTTTTTTTATGACAATATCTCTAGTTAGGATTCTATTATATACTAGTCTAACTAGAGATATTGTCAATTTTTTTTAAAAACAAAAAGGTGTGAGGCACTTCATTCAAATTGAAATAAGATTGTCGAATGAAGAATATTGCAGGGGGTGCGTGGTAAAGAGTGTTGCAAAAACAGCTGGGTAAGTTGGGTTCAACACATATCCCAAATATTTTAGACACATTTCATCAATCCATATGTGTTACAACAATACATTTTTCTATTCTAAATCCGTTAGAACTGGAGAACGAAATTCTTCGTTTTACTTAAGCATATTTTTTTTAAGGTTTTGGATCAATGGCGAGCGATTCCGGCATTTTATTAATGTGAATTGGTAGAATCTAGGATAAGTATATTAGAAAAATAGTAAAGGAAGGTAAATGAATTGAAATCTTTATATATTATCTTTTATCATGGGAGTCACATAAAAATGTTATAATATATATCATTCTGTTTTGTATTATTAAACTTATTAAAGGTGAATGGCGAGTTTTTTAAAATCAGGTGTCCTTCCTTCACTCCTATTTTATAACTTGAACCTCAGATGAACTTTGGACTTGGCCAACAAGTGGAATCATATGAAAAGGCGCCAAGGGGGCATCTTTTCCCCATCCAAGTTCTGAATTGGACTTTTACTTCCTGAATGAAGCCATTTTCAGCCTATTTTATAACATTGACCTCATATGACCGTCTCTATTGCCATGACATCATCATATGAAGATTCCAAGGTTGATCTATGACCAGTTTTAGCTATTGGAATTGGAATTTTTACTTCTTGGAATGAAGCCAATGGTATTTACAACTTGACCTCATATGACCCTTTGACCTTGGTTATTGTGACTATTAAGTTTGCTGCTTGCCCATATACTTCTTTAAGAAAGACCCAAAATAACTGTAAAGTAACCCAGAAAGTAATAATTTAAGTCCCTATGAAATATTTACATGTTGCTGCGATTTGTTGCCAATTACCTACATACAACTTATGAAAACTGGAAAAAAAGTGGTACGGCTTTTTTCTTGAAAATAGCAAGTTTTGTTGATATGTGTAACAAAAAGGACCAAACATCCCAGTTTTTATTTATTTCTATATATGTTTTACCAAAGGTTATGAAGTTTTCAAATCATGCTAAGACTTATTTGCAAAACACTACCCTCGGCTGTGGGTTTGAAAAGGTGTAAAAATACGGTCTGGAAAAAAGCAAAAAAAGAGGGTTTCAAGTATAGATTGGAGATAAAAACGAAGTTGCTGAAGGAACTGGCAAACTACCTGTCATAAAGTTCAACAATGCTAATTTATAGTAAAATAACCATTGATATGAATTTTCATTGTGGTTGTTGTATTTACTGTGTAAATAGAGGAAATACCTATTTTTCCTTAAATAGCGTAAAATAGTACAGTTTCCCCCTAATATTTTGGATTTGCATGCCATCGGCACAAGGGGGACACCCAGGGGGTTAATAATTGTAGGACAAGCATTTGACCCAAGACCTCTAGATCCTGCCAAAGTTTTCAATAAATGGATGAAATTCATTGTTACTTTGGCCGCACTTGCTAAATATTATGGCCCTTACTTTGTAATTAAGGACTAGCACTCGGGTTACGTCGGAAAATGATGCTGTTCTGTTGCTTTAAGGTTGGCATGGTCCTACCCCCCTTGTATTAAAGGAGTTTTAGAGTAAATATAAAAGTTTGACTATTTAAATTCTGTGTCTCTAGGTTGCCTAATGCTTGCTTTATCTACATTGAAATGCTTCACCATATATTAGACAACAAAATTATACATGTATGTAGTATGTACTGCCTACATGTGTCCTAAATATGACGTTTAACATAAATTACTGAATCCAGTTGATGAGCAGCAAAAACTCTGCATTTTTATTCAACATCATCAAAAAAAAAGGTTTAATTGTTTACTACTTTAGAATAGAGGATACCGTAAAACAGGGTTACTTTGGGCCCTTGGAGGGAAACTTTGGCCCACCCTCAATTTTGAAGATTTGGGTCAAAATTTTGAGGAAAGTTTTTAACTTGACAATTTCTAATTGGCGGGGGTAAATTAAAAACAAGCCAATTACCCGGCTATATAATGCTGCATGGATTTAGGATTAAAACCAAAACCACCCTGCCCTACAGGATTGTTTATTTTGCCTATAATATATCGGCATTTGTCATCACGTAGCAAATAGAGTAGGAAACCCAAATATTATCTCATATAAAACTAGTCCATCAGTCTTGTTGTTCAAATTCTTTTGAAACTTGCCGGTATTCAAGTCGTAATACATTTTTTTGAAAAGTTAGGTTTGTTGGATTTTTAAATTCTGAGCGGATGTTGCGTTTTGGGGAGCATTTTTTCGGCCTTTAGTGTTTTTGGCATGAATTGTGTTGGTAGGAAATTGATTAGGGTTGATTTTTGTCTGTTGGTCCTAATGTAGATGCATGCTGTGTGAACTTAGCTGAAAGCCATGCATTATCAATGAAGGCCTAGAGAGGCATTGCATGTGCAGCCTAGTCTAATAACCAATTGGCAGTAAAATTATAAAGTTTCCTGGATAGAGTTATTAGTTGTACTTTGTGATCCAGGCCTATTAATAATTCAAACACTTGACGTCCACCAGTCACCAAGTGGTATAAGCCATGGTACATAATACATTTTGGCCTTTTATTTAAATTGTCGTGCCCAGCGCGGGATTACTTCATCCTTACACTAAAATTCAAACAAATTATCTTAACACGAAAAGCTGTGTCCCACATGAAAAGGTGCACGTATTTAGAAAATGAATAAATGTCAACTCAATTTTAATTTCCAGAATATCAGTGACATGGATATACCATAACCTCAAACTTGCTCAAGCGACAATGGAAGTAATGATATTCATTAATTGGCCCGGGACCCACTTCACATTCTTTACATCTGGTATTTGTTTAATGTGCACGCAGTGAAAGACTTCGAATGTTATGTCCTGGGCCGCTATTGGGCACGTCTTTCCTCGTTAGCGAGATAAAGAAATCTTGAGATTCTAATTGTGTCAATTAACTTTGACCATATGATTAATAATTTTTTTGACGAAAAGAACATGTAAAGGGGACCAAATTCATGAAAGGAAAAGGCACATGGCCAAGGACGACTAATTTGTTGGCATTATAAACCTAGATCCGCAAGTTATTGTCTTTAAAAACCCTATTTCTATTCAATTTCCCAAGAAAAGAAAGGCCATGGTATTCAGCGACCTACATTTTAAAAAATCATGAGCGATTGGTTGAGGGTGTTCCCCTTTAAGTTATGAACACATACTAGAGTCAATACGGCCAAGTTATAAAAACACCTGCTGATATAGATTAAAATCTTTTCAACAGTGTAGGCAGTAACATGGACCTGCATCCCTGTGAGAAGAGTTTCCCTTTTTTTTGAAGTGTTTTTAGGATTGGAGGTTGAATATCATTAGGCTCTATGTTGGCGTCTGAGGTTTACGGGACATATGGTCACTCGACATTATGGGAGTTAAAATTGAGTTGACATTTGATTCATTTTTAAATTAAATGTGCACTTTTTTCATTGGGGAGGATACAGCTTTTTCCTGGTTTACATAATATTTTTAAATTGTAGTGGAAGGAAGTACGTGATCCCCAGCGCTGGAACACGAAAGAGCGTTAAATCACGAACCGTATCATGGCCGCTGGCTTCTACTGCTATCTGGAGCCAAGGTTAAATATGCAACTGTGGTTCCTCTTCTTGAGGGCAGGCTAAAAATATGTAGAGTATGATAACCTTGTGGCTGTCACATTTACTGATGTGAAAATGTGTTCTTATCAATATCCTATGGATAATATAATTAAAAGTCTTAAAAACATTGTTAGTATTATTCGTGGGAATCAAATTAGCCCTAATTTGAAGTGCCAGTGGTTGAAAATGGTTGTATATTAGTCAAGTTTACATTGATGAATATAAAATGATTTTTTTTAAAAGTTGTGATGAACCACCACTTTGAAGACCAGGACACTACGACCCTTAATTCCTTGGACAATTGATGAAAAAGCTGATAACTGAACTTATCATGGGCCCCCGTGCCCTGTGTGGAATGAGCTGTTTGTATAAAACAATGTATGCTTAATTGATATTGAGACATTAAGAAATAATATTGCTATGATGTACATCATTTGTAAAGCAAAATAATGAGTGATTTGCACAGACATAATGAAGTCCTTAGAATTTGACACAAACCACAGTTCTAATTGAAAAGTTCAAAGTACATGCAAAGTGTAGAGTGGGATTAGGGAAGAAAGAAACCAAAAGATCGAAGTTAGGAGTTACTCTCAATTAAACTGCTCCATGTTTAAAGGATTCACAGCTCCATTGCAAATTCATGCGACACCTGGAGTGACATCCATTAGGTCACCTTGACAGATATTAAAATATTGACACTTTAAAATACTATACCAGAAAAAAAATGTTTTTGTCCTTTGAAAGTGAAACCTGGAAATAAACTATAGGCCAAGAATTTTCGTTTTAAGGTGGACATTCTGGGAACAAGATGAAAATGTCAGGATTGGTGCAGAAAATGTGCTAGAATAACATATAAAAAGTCCCTTAAAACAATCTTTGTGCTTTTTCAAAATAAGGGGCAAAGTTTGTCCAGGGGTTAAAATTACAAAATATTAGAATTGTCTTAAATGTGTTCCAACATTCTTGTCATGTCCAAGGGATCAGAAAAGTTTAGTTTGCACTATCTACAACCTGTAGTTAAGTACTAACAGACCTAAATAATTTTCAAGGTCATCATGGGGGTAAAATAGTTCAAAATGATCCAATTTCATTGAAACCAGATTCAAATGGCTCGTAGGTCATATTAAAACAGAAAATGTTCATTCAAATTCACCTACTGGGATTCAATATTGGACATATAAGAGCAGAGAACAGCAGGTAGAGAAAGCAGTTGCCCCATAGAGCCTGTAGAACCCCATCACACTTGGCCCTGAATTTTGCAAGTAACTGGAAACCGTCACCTGTTTAAATATTCATTTGGTGTTCATGTACAATAGATGAAGAATTGACAAAATCTTTTTCAGAAGAATCCGATCTTCTGAAAAATTTACCCCCACGAGACCTGAGCCTTTTTACCACATAGTTATTAAACTACAAGCCATCAGATAGGCAAAACTATTACCTTTTTTTAATCCTTGGGACATGACAAAAAATGTGGAACACATTTAAGGGACAATTTGAAATATTTCTTAATTTTTACCCGGTACAAACTTTTGCCCCCTTATTTCTGAAAATGCACAAAGAGGATTTTTGGGGACTTTTAGTATATTATTCATAGGACACATTTCTGCACCAATTCTGACATTTTCAGCTTGTTCCCCGAAAGAAAATTTCCAAACTTTCCATTGTATTTTATTATTACCTCTTGGCCCCTACCCCCCTACTAGGAATTCTATCAATTCAAATATGGATTTAATGTTTTTTTCATTAAAAATTTGGCAATTGTGTGGATTCTGTGTCAACTCAAATTAACTACTTTACTACAACCTGTAGTTCAGAAGGTTTGAATAGGCCTCCATGATTGGCTATTGATGGGCCATATTCACTGAAGGTCCTTGTCGCATGGAAAAGAAGATGAATGTAGTTTTACAAAAGACAACAAAAACAAAATTAGAAAAGCTCAGATTCATGTGCATTTTGCCAGAGTTCACATCATTAATCATTTCAACTATGCATTTGATAATAAGTAACCATGTGCTATGGTAATTTGCTATGATAAAGGAGCATTTGTATGACATCTGAAGGATGGTATTTCAGCTTAGTATTTAAGGTGTGAATTAATGGCACTGGTATGCATTATAAAAGATTGCAAAAAACCAGGCTTTCACCCATTTAGGGACTTTCAATCGTTTATATAAATTAAGAATAAAAGAGAAGTAAACTTGAAGTAGTGTAGAACAAAAAACACTTGCTGAATAGCATTGACTCCTGGGCCTAAATGACAAAATAATTTTATTAAGGTAAAGCAAATGGGGAAGATTGTGAAACCAATAGGTCATCATCACCATCATCAAGATTCAAAGAAGCATAGATCATTCCCCCTAATATTAAGTACTATCTTCAGACACTATTGATACAAGAGTGTTGGTTTTGGTCCTTAATAAGAATTACCCTTCTCCTCCAATATAAAGTGTTCAGGTAAATAATAACAAGCTTAAATCAGTTGTTTAGTCAGAGTAATTCTTAGGGCATCTTGTAAGGACTCCTCTTGTTTAAATTAGTTTCCTTATTTAATGTGGCAAATTAGTAATAGTGTAAAAGACCAATGACTGAAAATATTAATAGATAGTAATTAGTCTTTTCAACACATAGTTTATGTATAATATAAGAAACATTTTTACTACTATTTCATTTTACACTGATCTTGGAGAAAGTGTATTGCAATTTTGTGGAATGGTTTTAGTTAGGTTTGTTAAAAACCTAACTTTGTCCTGACATGTTACTCTTGAAGTGTTAACAGAAGAAGATAACAAGTAACAGATTTTTAACAGAGCAATAAACCAAAAGATTAGGTAAGAGTACATCAGCATCCTAAAGTACGTTTATGGAATCAATCACATTTAGAGGAAAATGTATTATTGAGCGTGTATTTATTAACTGATAAAAAGTATGGTGAGGGTTTATTATTTTACCCGTTCTGTAGCATGCATGTGAAGCACGATTTTTTAAAACGGCAAAATGCGCGGCCCGTATTTTGAAATGCGCGAAAAATGCGTTATTTTTTAAGTCAAAAATCCAAAAATGCGGTTTCCTACATGTTTGGCCCTTGATAGTCAACCAGGAAACGCAAAATTCTTTGCAAAAACATGCTCAAACTTCCAAAGTAGGCCTTTGCATACAGCCCTTTGCATACATCCCCGAGTATAATTTACTATACTTTCGTACATGGGAATCCCAGTGGGGAATCCCGCCCGGTATCGGATGACGTGACGGTTTTCCACTCTTGCCCCTGAATGTCACGTGTGGGAAGTTGTTGTTTCATCTATTCCGCATTCCTACCGCAGCCGAAGTCCGATTGTGTAATTCCGAAGAAGGGATTAGCCCATGGCTAAACCACTTATGAAACAAAGAACCCGATACGCGCGTGATTGAAAGCTTTGATAGCATGCGTCCATATTATTGTTTAATGCACCGAGGTAGGGTAGGGTTTAGACGCTAGGATTTAGAAATACATTGGACTACATTTGGCACTTATTGGAAGTTGGTGATGAGTCATCAATTTATTCGCCGATGTTTGCATAATAATAATGATTTAATAATCAGTTTGTGTTTGTTTATTGGCAAATTAACATTAAAAAAGGTAAAAGGTTGTTTTTTTACAAAAAAATAGTGAAAATTTGCAGATGGACCAACCCAAAATCGTTGATAGACCCAAAAATCGTTGATTTTTTGCGCGTTTTGCGCGATCGCGCAAAACTCTGGTGCCTAATATAAAAACAACACATTTGTGGCTTAAAGGTAATGGACACGGGCTGAGTATTCCATTTCTTATTTCTTACATTTTTGTACCTCAACCGTATCCTGATCATATCGCAAACACAGATTTTTAACAGTGAACAATCAGGAAAGTGTTAAAAGTTGTTAAAATATACCCACACTGACAGGGGGCATTCTACTGTTTTCGCGAACGCGTATCAAGATGCTCGAGTTGGATTTGAACCCGTTAAATGACGTTGGTCAGAGGAACAGTTGTAAACAAAGCTCAACACGAGGGCTAATCGCACACCCGCCACACTCCAGATATCTCTCCTTGTCGGTGTCTTGTCTTGGAAACTTGAATAGAAGCTTTATGTTCTGATTTCTCTTGTCAGTTACGGCGCCGGTGGTTGGTTGGTGCACTCGTCGACAAGAAAGCAAATTAATCGTTATTTAAAGCACCCAAATCAAGACAAAATTATGCCATATGTACACACGTACGACGCATATACCGGAGAAGTCAAACTGTGTTTTACTGTATGCAAGAAAAAACTGGGGCCACGACGCGCACGTCCGTTCCACGAGGACGGATTCATGATGCGTTACGCTTATCGCGTATTTGTTACTTGGGCGTCACTTTCGGGTCATCGCTGCCAGCGCGATAATCACTTCGTTTTGGATTTCCTTTGAAAGCTTGTCCAAAAAAACAATGAATATATGGCCCAATTTTTATCAAATAACTACGGTTTTCCATTTACGTTCATGCAGATTTAATTGATACCAATACATACGATGAATGAACCCAATTTTTGGTTGGTATTATAATATGTTTAAAGCATGTCCATGGCCTTTAGTATCTCAGATGTGAATACTACTCTGGTATATAATACTAGACGCCCAAAAACCTTGGCTTTAAAATGTCAAACAAAATTGTATGATGTGCCATTTTCTATGTTGTAAAGAAATATAAAGGTACTTTAAAAGGATGCTGTTGTTTGTGTCTTTGAATGGCATCATATATTATAGGCTACTGCTCATTGATGCTCTGGTTAGCATGAAGAATGCAACAAAAAACAGTTGCCAAAATGTGACTGACTGACCCAGAATGTGCGCATGTAAGCGAAGTGTTATGGTTAGTGTTATAGTCAATTTATATGATAAAATATTAGTTTTTTTATTTGATTTTCCTATTTCAGGACACAGGAGAGAAGTTTATAGAAAAAAGAAAGAAAATGGGGTTACTTTGGCCCACTCGTATTACCCTGTTATTGTTCAAGAAGGGTATGAACTTCCCTTGGTAGTTCTGTAGTTAAACCAGAGACATTGTTGTTTTAATAAGTATTAGTAAAGAAGAAAACGTCATAGGAAGTGACAAAAAACAAAACTTGCCACATAATTGAGTATTGTACACCTGCTCGCATTGAAACCATGGTAGTTGTCAGTCTATAAAGGCAAGTTTTGCTTTGTGGAGGCCCACCACATTGTCATGAAGGTTGGTTAGTGTTCATTATTTTTAAAAATACTAAAAGGGCCAAAGGAAACCACAGTTAGAGGAGTATTTTGCCATACACCATCATTACAATAGGTTTAAACTTGATTTATAACATGCGGGCCACCACCCATAGGAGGGTTACTTGCCCACCCACTTTTAAAAAAAAAGGACTTCCCACATAAAATTTTTTTTCAAAGAAAAAAAAAATGTATGTGAAAGCCCAAGTGAGTTGGCTATGATAATAAATTTTTACACCATCAGCTATGTTATTTTATTAAAAAAAAAAAAATCAAATGGTAAAATAATAAGTGGGGCCAAAGTACCCCCATTTAAAAAAAACGGACCACAATTATCACACAATTGATAAAAGTTTCTGTGAATATTTATGTGAAGTGTTGAAGATGACGATTGTGATTTTTTTTTAAATTAACACACTAATTAGGCCCACATAAAATTATTTAAAGGAGGATGGCCTGATTTAAGGGTATGAAGTTTTTATCTTGATAGAATGGCCTCTCCTCCAACAAAACCCCCATCTGTAAAGTTTCGCGCCGATATTTCAATCCGTTTGATGCGAGAGCTAAAAAACGTGATTTGGTAAGCCCCATAGATATCTGTAAAATTGATATGGTCGACCAAAAATGGGGGGCACATTTTTGATCATAACTTAACAGGGTAAATGAGAAAATAGCTTTTTCGGAACCAAAATGTTGGCCACTCCGGTAAAATATGGGCTTTTGGGGACGAGGCAACACTTAGAGATCAGGGCCATGGACTTTAATTTAGTATTGTTTTTTTAAATGCAAATTCAGTATTCAAACATGATTCATTAGTTGTCTACCTCAATTCATCTATTGAAGTGACATTAAACTTGAAACAAACCACACTTAAGATGGGAAATTCATACACCGCAACAACCACCCCCGGCAAAACCACCCTTCCACCCTACTGGATTAGGTTTAATTAAAAATGTACTAATAACTTGTTGTTTAGTTGGTATTATTTTTTGTTGTATTTTTAGAGGGATAAATAGGCTTTATTAAGCCTAATTTTTTTTCCCCATGCTTATTAAACATTTTATTAAAAAAAACAAGTAATAATAGTCAACCAAATTGTGCAAAATCCACTTTTGGGGTGGCCCAAACTTAAAAAGCGTGACCGGATATAGAATAAATGATCAGGGCCGAACCCAGGGCACAAAATAAAGAGGGCTAAGGGCGATTAGCCCCAGTTTTCACAAAATAGCCCCCGTGAGAAATTTGGCCTATGGTTTTTTTATAAATGCAACTATGAGGGCTACTTTTTTTGGCAGAATGTGCTCAAATAGCCCCCGTAGCCCAAAAGTATTTTGTCCCTTGGCCCCGAAACCCTGTGTGAACAGTCCCTTAAGTAATAATTTCTGATGATAGGGGCGCGAAATTTTAAGAAAGAAAAAAGAAATCCAATTGATTTAAAGGTGGCAACGAGAGATTTTGAGACACCTATATGTGTCATATGTAATTTCATATAGATTCGACACTCAACAGACTTCTACCTGTTATTTGGCTACAGAAATGTTCTTAAAGGAGAGAAAAAAGGTGATTTTGAATTTGCTTATACAAGTATTTCCTTGTAAAACATGATTTTCATATTGCTTATACGCAATTAGAAATTTCACAATATTTTGCGATTTTGAAACATTTCTCAGATTAATCCTTTTACATGGGTGGATATTTTTGATGGAAACTTTACATCAGGGCAAAAATCAGAGTACTTTCAGTTTTTAAGGGACACCTGTGGAAATCTATGTTGCACCTTAAATCAAAACACGACACAGTGTGGCCTGCTTATCATTGTAGATTAAACGTATTTGCCTTCTGGTCCTGACCTTTACACATAGAGCCTACTTTCATTTTAAATTCATTTCAATTCATGTATTGTGGTCATTGAAATCAGTCCCTTCTGATTTGAAGGGATTAAGAAATAGTGCGAAAATTGGATTTTATTATTACTATACAACTTTTTTTTGGGAAACCCTGTTTACTTCATATAGTTGCACAGGTGTGATGATTTTGTATTTAATATAGCTACATGTATGCGGGAAAGCAGGCGAGACTGTGGGTGTGAGCAGGGCCGTCGCCATGGATTTATTTTTTTAAGGGGGCCGGGGGGTGGTGAGACTTCAAAAAAAGTGGACCTTGTTTTTCAAAAAAGTGGACTTTTTGGTAAAAAAGTGGGGGCTCCTAATCACCCCTAAAATGGTACTTTGGACTTTTTGAACATTTCATCCCCAAAAAGGGACTTTGTCAATTTTTTTTTCTAAATTATGGACATTTTTATTCAAAAAAAGTGGACTTTTGTGGAATATGGGCCTAGGTTTGAGAACTGGCAATGTCTAACATCACATTTTTGCAGTACAATTAATGCTATTAAAATCCACAGAATAAGCTGTACTAGATGTCTAATCATGTCTTTCATATAGAAAATGACACCTTTTACTAATAAAATTCTTATTTTTTAGTTATCCTTATGGTACTGTATCCGTTGTTTCTACTGATTGGTCCCCACCAAAACTAAGGTTTGGAATGGGTGGTTCTATAAATAAAATGGGCCCCATCTGTTAGTCCATTCGCATGTCCGTGATCGTTGTCCATCCAAATCCATAAGGAAAAAATGTGAAACCTGGACTTCCTAAATGTTAACCCTGGAATTCTGTGGTAAAAAACATTGTTAACCCTATCTCTGGATATGGATTAAGGGGGTCTCGTGTAAGTTTATTTAAGGTGTCTCTTCTAAGTGATCCCAACATTCTGCGGGGATATATCGCTGTTTCATAGATGTGACCCTGTTAATTGTAACAATAACAAACTTGATAACAAGGAAAGCTCCCATTATGGATCCTTGTACATGTACCTATTAAAGTTTAAAACACTACTTACTGGGTTTCTTAAAATCTTAATTTACAGATCAGGGCAGATCAAGAGTCCAGCTTCCGATGGGGGTTCTCAAACTTCCTGTGAGCAAGTGTAGGCTCGTCGAGGTAAGGGATTGTCAGGAAGAATTGGAGAGATTTTTTCAAGCTAATAAACGCTCCCAAGACTTGTGAATATGCTAAAATCCCTTCCTTGCAACAGAAAGTGTTTCCGTTGCACAGGCAAAGAGTCCAGGACCTCATCCAGTGTTTCACATACTGGTAAATATAGCCACCAAGCTGCAAGTCCGAGGCAAAATCAGCCCCAAATCAGGATCAACCTTCAAGAGGCTTTGGAAAATGTGAATCCTTGATTGTGAAAACCCCTTTGAATAAACTGCAGAGAAATGATGCAGTGTGGCAAAGAAACTATAAACCAAAATTTTGAGGGCTTTGATTCAGTAGCAGATAACGACAGTATTGAAATCCATTGACTTCTTGTTGTGAAGAGCCAGAGTCAAAATGTTACCAAAACAAAAAAAAAAAATGCCCAATAAAAAATATCCTGTTGTCAGTAGGAAGAAAAAAATTAGAAGGTGAAAAAGAACGGACAAGAAAAAGGCCAAAACAACTGGTGAAAAGAAAAAGGACGAACGAATCCATAAAACAAAAAACTTTCTTGCCAGCACAAGTCACAAAGCTCTAGAAATCTTAGACTCCAAGTTACTCTCCATGTTGGACAATAAAAGATGCTCCAACAGAAGGATTCAAGTGTAAAGAATGTAAAATACAATGGCTTTTCAGAAAGTTGCAAGATTTTTATCAAACAATCAAGCACTCAACGGTGAGGGAATGTTCCATTCCAAAGGCCATAGTTTGTCAGATCTGAAGGCTCGTTTCCGAGTGGGCGGTTCCTGTATGTCATATCTTCAATTACACCATGGCTAGTCACACCAAAGAGAATATAAATTTGTCCTGGAATGGCTGCGCGATAAATTTGCTGCCAAGATATATGACAAAGCCATATTGAATCGGCAATGAAGGGTACAAAGTCTTCTGTTGAATGTGTAAAATAATCAATCAGGAATTACAATTGTCCCAAATGTGACTATGTGACCACACGTAAAGATGCATTTAGTGTTCATACAATTCAAACATACAAATGTCCGACCATTCAAATGGCCAGTACTGTGACCGATTTGTTCTATGATCATTGTAACCAAGAAGAAGCATGAGAAAAAGATACATACCAATAACAAAAGACAAAAATTTCATGTGTGAACTCTGTGGTTATCATCATTCTTCAAAAAAGATCTTATAAACCCACAAGGATTCAATGGGTGGGTGAAAACAAGCCATTTGCATGTGACCAGCCTGGACTTAAGTTGCAGTCCGCAGTTGTGACTTACCTAAGAAAGCACCTCCAAATTCACTCAGGTGACACATTATATAAATGCTTCAGCTGCCAATTAGCGTTTTTTCGCTCACGCAAATCATGTACATACCATGAGAAAACTCATTTCCCAACTAAAATCCCAGGAACAAAGGCAAAGTGATTTATCCCAATGAAAAGAAATGCCTCCCACATGGTGAGAAATATTCCACACAGAACAAAAAAATAAGCAATTTCAAAGTAAAGAGATTTCAACAAGTGATCCAACAGGGAGATTAATGGTCAGCCAAGTTATATACGATTGACCAACCTGGACATCATCCTGCTCTGCCAGTGATGGATCAATCAATTCACAGCGCAAATCTCAAAGTCAGTCCCAATCTGAAGAATGGATAACAGCAACCAATATCCTTGGAACATCTTAAGCCCAAAATGTGATGATCGGTATGGTAGACCATATAGAGTACTCCAGGGTACTCCCGTATGGACTGTGGTACACTGACTACTGTTTTTTGGTAATTATCTAACTGAAATTTCATCAGGGATATTTTGTTTGTGAAATAGTGAAGAACATCATCAGAATGTACCAGACCACATGATAACTGCGCACAAAAACTGCTCACAGTGTCGGTCTGGGAAGGGGGGATATATTGCAATGAAAGTGACTTAACTTTATTAGCTGCCTATACCACAGCATTGTCCTTCAAATTGTAAAGCTAGCAGACTTTTAAAGGGTAAGCAGTGGATAATTGAAAGAGGGATTAAAAGATAAGATTATGTGCAGGCCAACCATACTGGGCAAGAGAAAGGGGCCATTGTGGTTAAGATTAAAATCTGAGAGCAACTCTTGCAATTTGGCTCTTTCATAATGAACATGAAAGAATAATTCAAATGGACATGTTTCAGGCGCGGATCCAGGGAGGGGCCGGCGCGCGCCTCCCGGTAATTATCTTGCAAAATCAGCCCATTTTGGAAGCTTTTGGACAAGTTTCAGCCTTTAAGCCACGGTATTTTGGATTTTGTTTTCAAACCCTGGATCGCCACGGTGTTGTGTAAGGAGTTTAGGATGGCGTATATCCCACCGTCATGCAGTTTAGTTTTGGCTTTCAAGTGTTACGTTTATAGTTCAAATATAAAAAATCATGCTACATGATTTAATGCGCCAAATTTCACTAAATGCTGCAGTTTGCCCACAAATCCGCCCATACAGACCATGTTGGAACCAAAACATTAACTATTTTTTAACACTTCTTTTTCCTTACTTACTTTGCTGCAATGGTTGACCAGTTATTAGTAAAAGGTGTCACATAGTTGCAAAGCCACCAATTTGTCCTGTTTCTGGTGTCTGTGAAACTAACTGGACCCTTGCACTTGTAACCTGATCAACCATACACGGAAAAAGAAAGTGCTAAACATGCTTTGGTGGAGGCCCGGGAATTTAGGATACTGAAGTTTCTTTGATAGATGGCCTTCCTCCAAACCCATCTGCTTTAAAAGTTTCGCGCCGATATTTCAATCCGTTTTGATGCGAGAGAATAAAAACGTGATGTGGTAGCCCCGCTGGGGGCACATTTTGGCTCAAAACTTCCAAACAAAAATCATTGTGGGCTCACCGATTTAACATGGTAAATGAGAAAAACTAAGTAGCTTTATTTCTGTACCAAAATATTGACCACTCGGTAAATCTTGGGCTCGGGGGGACGGGGATATTAGCGATCAGGCCCATGGGACCTTTAAATGTGTAATCCAAATATCTGTAAGCAAAATTACAGCAAACTAAAACATTTAACAAAAAATTTGCCACATTTAAAATACGCCGTTTCGGTTTTCTTTTTCGGGATGGTTGTATGTGTGGTTGATGAAGGCACATAACATTCAAAGGCAACACTTGCAAGACAGTAAGAAATGAGACATCATACAAAACTTGTTCATTGAAGTGTTTTTTAAGCCTATCATGTAACAATGCGGCACAAACTGTGAGGAGAGTTGCAAGAGCATTTAAATGGAAGCCCAATCACAGTTTACCCTGGTCTTTCTTGCCCAGTATTGTGGCTTTGCACATATATTAATTCCAAACTACTTTAATGGATAGAAAATACACCGAATAGTTTAAGATGGGCAACTTGATCGTGGTCCAATTGTTCACAGGGTTGTTTGATTTACATTGAATTGGTGATTTAAAGGTGCAAGGAGAGATTTCACAAGTGCTGATTTTTGCCCTGATGTAAATCTTCCATCTAAAATGGAATGTTTGGTACAAAAATTGTGAAATTCCTAATTTCGTATAGGAGCAAAATACAAAATTCAGCCTATGTTTTTATATTGAAATATAAGCAAATCAAAATCACCGTTTTTCTCTTTTAAGACATTTCTGTAGCCAAATACAAAGTAAAGAATCTATTGAGTGTCTAATAATTACTGTTATTGACACAATGTATTCGGGTGCCGAATATAACTGGAACTTCATTAGCTTCATTTGATGACATTATTACCAAAATGGATCTGAAATTCCAATCATTTGCTAAATGTTAAAGCTACAATGTTAAAGCTACATTGTATTGTAACATCATATGAAATCAATCAATTGGAATGATTTAAATCAGTCATGATTCAAATGTACATGGACAACCTGAAGTTAAATCACTTTTCATCAACCTTGATTTTTTAAAACTATTTTGAGATGAAAATGATTTTGAAGGTTGGAATTTTAACTACTTATAAGGCATCATACTATTAGTTCTCCAGGCAGAAAAGAATTAATATTTATCAATCTTTTCCTGGCGAAGGCCAGCGCACATTGAGAAAAAAAACCAAAAAACACCCCATGTGCGCTTGGCCGGACTCAAACCGGCAAGTCTATGTAACCTCCGTATTACTAGCACGGTGCTTTTGCCAATTGAGCTAACAAGCCAGGGTTGGTAGAGGAGCGATAGATATATCTTGTATGTAAATATACCATTCTGAGGCTATCCGCTAGGAAAGCGATGGACACCTTTCAGACCTAATACCTATAGATTAGATGTATTAAAGTATTAATTTGAGCATGTCGCTACTTTTAATGTGCATTCTTTTAATTCTAAGTTCTATTAAAGCAATACTGCACATTTTCACAAAATATGAAATTTCTTCAATTTGCTCTCAATGATAATCCTGGCCATTGTAAGAACAGAGATATATTTTTACACAATACAAATACATACCCCAAAACATATAGTGACATTGATAGAGGTAAAGACAATCCAGGTAATAGGTAGGCCAACTTTAAGTTTTCCATAACTTTAAAAATCACATGTGTATATTACATGGATATTTTTGACTTGTAGTCATCGATATTCAAACCACAAAGGTTATAGAACTGTCAAACATGTTGCATAGCGTGGGAAACATGCAAACGGTGTGCGTTTTCTTTTGTTTAGCATTTTCGTCGCGGTCGCTGCTTGAATTTAGCTCACCGGTGACGCTAAATTATAAAATCAAAAGTGTCTGTTTTCCCCATAAGGAAGCTGATTTGGTCTTAATCATTTTTGGTTGAGGGGCTTTTGTATACAAAAGCCTACAACCATGCCAAAATAATCGATTTTGAAAAATCTTGAGGTGCGCACTATTTTTCAATTGCCAGTGTCTCTTTAAGAGACAGCTTAGGGACAAAACTTTGAAAGGAAAAATTCAAGCTAGGGCCTAAAAAATTTAAGTCTATACTGTAAATTCCAAGTCTTTGTAATATTTTGTCCCTGATATACAGTTTGTAATTAATAGATCTCGATCATCGTAATTGACAGTTTTAATTCGGCAAATCCATTCGTTCGTTGAACTAAAGCCCGACGAAATTCATGGCTTTATGTTGATTGACATATTACAGGGATTAGCAGCGATTTAATTTGCTAATCCGAAACATCGAAAAAATCATCAAAGTTCTATGTTTGATATTGTTTGTTACTGGCATAGATATGCGAACATAACCTGCCAAGTGGTGGCTTTAATCCGTGTATGAAGACAAGGCAGTACTTTTTAAATCTGATTTCATCTGCAATTGTGGCGTGAACCGTGCTATCAATAATTTCCGACGTGTCAGAATCCAAACGAAGCCTCTTGGTCCTGGTGATTCAAGAGATTTTCATGCGTGATATTGTTCCTGCCATTTTCCCTACCGTGTTGACCTCAAACAAACACAAAACATCTGTGTTTGTTATTCTGTACTGATCCGGGGGGGGGGGTCCCAAGGGTTTTTTGGGTACCCATAGCCTCGTTCCCCAGGGTTTCTGTAAGTGACCGAACGGTGACCAATTTTCCAGCGAAAATTACCCCCTACGGACAGTATTCAGTTAAAATATACCGTTTTCGGTGAAAATTAAGCCCTAACGGGACCAATTTGCGGTTAAATTATACCCCTAGCGACCTGCTTTCAATACATGATAAAAATATACCTTTTAAAGAACCAATGATGAGAAAAATACACTTGTACTACTGTAGAGAAAATTTTACACACTCTCGCCGGGTTATTTTACGACTGTTAAAGTTTAATTTTCCCCA
>JAMKCH010008384.1:0-31127 GCA_023653785.1 Ophioderma brevispina
TTTATGGCTGATTTCCAATTGAAAATAGTAGGAGTTAATTTTGTGGTACTTGCTAACACCAAACTTTCCTTCAGTGTAGCCTGTGTATAGAAGTAGCACTCATGCTACTTTTGACCCATATGACATGCAACATTTGGTCAAATTTGAAACTTGCTCAAATTTTTTAAAAAAAAGCTACACCATCAACTCTGTACAACTCTGTATTGAAACTGCCTTAAAACAGTTGCGAGAAATGGTAGGACAGTATTAGAAATTACCTTTCTCTCAGCCTCGCAACAATTTTCTGAAAAGAAACACTAATTCTCATTTTTTAAAAGGTGCATCATTTACTAATTCTGATGGCAGCTAGCAATACAACTTGATCAAGGGAACTGCATCATTTACTAATTCTGATGGCAGCTAGCAATACAACTTGCAAGGGAACATGTGTATTTGTAGATTTCATTATAGGAAATGGTAAAAATTAACTCTAGATGTTCACATTTCATTTTGTTCATTTGAAGTGCAAAGATATGAAATTCTGTTGCTGAGATCTTATTTTCTGTTTTCTACAGGAGGGCACCATGAAACTTTTTAAGGAGGAGAGAGTTGGAGATGTCATTTACAACATATATCTCAAGAAAGTACGGTACAGAGGTCTAGTGCTTTCATTTTCATGGAGTTTAATAATACAAAATGTATACATGAAGCATTTATGTGAGAACAAAAAATGTGATTTTGTAAGCCCCATAGAGTACTGTGTCCCCCTGCGAGTTCGGTAAAGATAGGGCCCCTGTTATCCCTGCATGTCGTAAGAGGCAACTAAAAGGGACAACATGTTCCAACATGATGCAGTACGTTGTAAAACTTGTAATATTTCCCACTTATAAGATTGAACTCAATGTAGTTGATAAGTATAAGTTGTTATTGATCTATTATAATGCATCTTGGCTTTTTTTAAAGTAAAAATGTTGTAATTGAAATTTACTGAAGTGAAGTTTTTCATATTGGTATAATGGTTTTAAAGTTTTGTTTTGTCATAAATTTTTATGTATTTTATCATAATGACACAAAATAACACAATTGTGTTGAGGTGTCCTTAAATTCTAATACTCACTCACTCATAGAGTACTGTGTAAAATTAATATTGGTTGACCAAAATGGGGCACATTTTGCTCATAACATGCAAACCAAATATCTTTTGGTCCTAAGATTTCACAGGGTAAATGTGAAAAGTAGCTTTCTTTGGACACGATTCTTTGGACTACTTCTGGTAAAATCGGGGGTTCTGAGGAAGAGACTATTTGCAATTGGGCCATATACCTTTAATTCTGTACAATACAATATTTTGGTCCTCTGCATATTGGAGATTTGTCATGGAATACCCTTCAAGAGGAAGTCAGTCAGTAATAAGACATTTCACTTCTTGTTTTGAATTATAAACAGTAAACCTATTTTAAATTTTGAGTCTGATTTGATATCTCAGTTCTACAAGTTCTTTGCCAAGGACTTCCTGTAACATAGAGGTATACATGAAGCTACAACCATTGAAAAAGGCTGGACACTTTTGTGACTGTATAGCTAAAATCTTTCCCCTGCCATGCTCTCCAGTGTAATGTTGGAAAATGCATGTACTACTTTTCATTGGCCAAAGTTTTGCCAACAATTGTTTGGGGTGGGGTGGGAGAGAAGAGGTGGAGGGTCGCCTGTATACACATTTCTGTTTTTACTTCCCAAACACCAAATTTTAATGTTCCAAACACCAAAATTGGAAAGATCCTTGGGTGGAGCTACACAAGATGTGGTACAGAGTGAATTGCCCATTTGGGTCATATACAGGAATAATATCTCCTAAGTCAAGTTATTTGGTTGCGGACCTGTCAAAATGGGACTGACTTATGTTACAAACAACATTAACCTTCCAAAACAATCAAAATCTAAAATAAGTGTTTTGATGTCAGACAGTAATGCACCACTAGCAATGTTGTGTATCTAATAGAATGTACATTGTGGTAAACAATATTGTGAGTGAAATGGGAAATGTTAGAGAAAAGGGATGCATAATCAAGATCAACAGTAGCAGTGCCGGACTTCTTTTTGGGGGGGAAAAGAGAGGGCAAAGTTGAAATTTTTTGGGGGGGAAATGAATTCGGGGGGGGGGGGGGGGGGGGGAGGGGGGAGGGGAGGGGGGACATCAAAACCAAAATTTGGAAAATCGCTGATTTTTGCCAAAATTTTGTGATTTTTGGCCCTAAAATCCTTGAATTTGGCCCAAAAAAATTAATTTTCTTCTGGCTGGGGGGGGGGGGGGGGCAGAAGAAAAATAATGGGGGGGGGCAAATGCTCCCCTCTGTGCTGCCACTACAGATCAAACATTCTAAAAACCACATGGACAAACCTGCTGGCTGCCCATTCGTCCCTTCCTGGGACATTCTGGTAATCATATCAAATCACCCAATATTGAATGCGACTAGAGCGGGGGGAAAGGGACAGGGACCTATTCAATAGGGTCAATTTAAAAGGCTTCAATCATGGTGTAGTGTATGCCATATTGTCATTCTAGTCATAAGGATTCCCAGGAAATGTGTAGTTGTACCATCTGTGACCATTGGTTTTGGAGTTCATAGGGTCGAAATGGGACTTAAAATTGTAAAAACGCTCAATTTACATTTGTACAGGGGCCCAATTTGGTAAAAAAATTAAACAAATGTTCATCTAACTTAATGTTTTGAATTAAGGAATAGTTTTGTAACATCTGCAATCCATAGTTATCTCTGGCGGTTGCCTGTGCGGAGCCTTGGACAACCGCAAGCTTGATTTGAATGGGAGAAGTCACAAACGGTTGATCACTTCTTCACTTAAAGGTCCATGGACATGCTTTAAAAATACTTATAATACCACCAAAAAAAACGGGTTCTTCATAGGTATGTATTGGTATCACTGTAAGATATGCATGAAGCAGTATGAGAAGAAACTGTATATTGTAAAAAATGTGCCATAATATCATGTGTTTTGGACAAGCTTTCCAAAGGAAAAATTCCAAAATGAAAGTGATTATCGCGCTGGCAAGCGTGACCCAGAAGTCAGTGACGTCCGAGTCGTAACAACTAGCGATACGCGTAATGATCGCATCGTTGGAACGGCCCTGTGGCGTGGACCACGTTTTCTTGCATACGTACCCCGGGGATATTGGGGTGTGGGGTGTGTGGCTTCAGTAGAGAAGACGAAGTCAACGCAGAAGATACGAAGATCATGCGTCGTACGTGTGTATTTCATATGGCCATAATTTTTCTTGATTTGTGCCTTAAAATTACGATAATAATGCGCTGTATTGTCGACGGCCTTCTGCCACCAGCCGGTGACCGTACTGACAAGGAGTATCAGAACAGAATAGCTTAATTCAAGTTGCCAGACCAAAGAAACCAACAAGAAGAGATACCTGGAGTGGGTTTGTTCGGTCCACTAAAAGACAGACTTCGTCGCCCCAGGTATTTTTCACACGTAATTTTTGAAATTTGAATTCATTTAATAATTTTTAAATAATGATAATATAGCTATAGATCAACAGTTTTTTCGTCGTCATGCATATGTCATGAAGTCATGAATCGTGTGAGGATCCTATTGGTCCTGCTGTTATGCAGGGCACTGTGCACGTGTCCCGATGTGAGCTTTGTGTTACAACTTGTTACTCTGACGTCCATTAAACAGGGTCAAATCAACTCCAGCATCTGGATAGCAGTTTGCGAAAACAGAAGGCGGCCCTGTCAGTTTGGGTTTAATTATCCTTGAAATTTAATACTTTCACGAGTTCACTTTTAAAATCTGTGTTGAGATTATGAACAGGATACTGTTGAGGTACGAAAATGTAAGAAATCAAGCAAAGGTTAATCAGCCATAGTCCACGGATATTTAAAAGAGACACTGGCACATTTGAAAAATAGTGCGCCCTCACGATTTTCAAAATTGATTATTTTTTGACAGATGGTGGTAAAGAAAGCTTTTATATACATAAAGCCCTCACCTGAATGTTAAGACCTATTAGCGTCACTTAGGGGTAAACAGACGATTTTTCTAATAACGTCGCCAGCCGACATTTATTTAATACGAACCGGAAAACGGCGTTTTAACGCAAGAAAAACACACGCCGGAGCCTGATTCCCATGCCATGAACCCTGTTTGTGGTCTGTGAACCTTTGTGGATTTAATATCAATGAGTACGAGTCGATGAGATTAATGTAATGGACATCTTTGTTGAGTTTAAAGTTCTGCAACAAACTGTATATTGTGAAGCACTATTCAATACTGAGCTAATATTGATGGTAACAATTTTAAAATGCAGTTTTAGTATCTGGGATTGAAAAGGATTTAAGGGCTCAAATTTCAGGATTGACAATGAGAAAAATAGACCTTCTGATATCAAAATCGATACTACTTCCGTGTAAATCAGGGTTGGGTCCTAAAGACGATAGAAACATGCACCTTAAAGTTGGCCCCCCCAAAAAAAAATTTACCTGGATGTCTTTAGGCCCTTGGGTATGTATTATCCCTGGCCTGAAAAGCAGAGGTGGATAATGCGAGGGTGCGAATGTCGTGTATATGTCTGTGTGTTCCAGTTTGGTTAGGTTTTGGTAGGTTGGCGTTTTTCGCGTCTCATTCGAAAAGTTTAAGTCTGATTTAAACCAGACTTGGGTTTAAGGTGCAATAGGGGTTCCTTTCATGTTTGGATGATGTCAAAGGCTCTGGACCAAGGGCATAAGGTCATCTTAGGTCATTTCCCATGCTGCCATCTTGCCGGGGGATGAGCAACGTTTACGTTGCGTATTTTTTAGCCTATAATATAGGATATTGTCATCACGTAGCAAATAGAGTAGGAAACCCAATGTTCTCTCATATACTAGTCTCTCATGTCTTGTCCAAGTCTTTTGAAACTCGCAGGTATGCAAGTAATGACATTTTCTTTGAAAAGTATGGTGTGGATTTTGAAAATATGAGCCAGAGTTGCGTTTTTGGGCATTTGTTGTTCCTTTTGTTGTTTGGCATGATGAATTGTGTTGGTAGGACAACGATTATGCTGAATTGTCTGTGGTCCTACAATTTGTAGAGATGCATGCTTGTGTGAAAGCTGAAAGCCATACATTATCAATGATGGCCTTAGAGAGGACATTGCATTGCAGCCTAGTTTGATAACCACTTGGGCAGTAAATTTCATGCTATATAGGTAGATGAGTTATGTATTGCTCCAAAAAGGGGAGTTTGTTATTGTTTTCCTACCATTATCTTCCCCAGTGTCTATAAGTTCCATGTGCCTGGTACCATGTGTACTTCCACACTCATCCCAGTTGCCCTAAAGATAGGACTTGTTATGCAATTCTCATTCTCGAATGCAATGTTCACACATGGTTCAAAAGCACACTATAATTAATAGTCATATATATACAAAATTCCTTTGCTACATGAAAAACTACTATGCAATACATCGTATGTGTGAATCATGGAGGGGGAAGGCTGGGGTGTTAGGGAGGGGGAAGGGTGGTGTGTTGGGGAGGGAGCAGCGTGGGGTGTTGGGGAGGGGGAGCGTGGGCGTTGGAGAGGGGGAAGCATGGGCTGGTGGGAGGGGCCAGATGGGGGTTGGGGCAGGGGTGGGGTGCGGTGGAGGTCGGGTGGTGTGCCGTCGGGTGGGGGTGGGTGGGGTAACCTCATGGCCCTTGTGCCCCCATTGTCGACCTTGGTGACCTGTTGTGACGTTGGTACTCCCATGTGACTCGGTGACCCATGTGCCCTTGTGACCTCAGTGACTTCATGTCACCTTGGTGACCTCATTTCATGACCTCTTTTGACCCCATGTGCTCTTGGTGACCTCATGTACCTTGGTGACCTCATGTGAACTTTGTGACCTTATGTCGTGACCTTTGACCGGGGGTCCCCATGCAACCTTTTTGACTCCATGTGACCTCGGTGACCCCAAGTGACCATGGTGACCTTTGTGACCTTGGTGATCTCATGTTATCTTTGTAACCCCTTTGAACTTGTTACCCTGTGTGAGCTTTTGTGACCCCATGACCTTGGTAACGTCATGCAACCTTGCATGTGACCTTGGTGACCCTCATTTCCATGACCCCATGTGACCTTGGTGACCTCTGGAACTTGGTGACTTATGTTGACTTGTGACCCAGTGTGATCTTGTAACCCCATTTGACCTTTGTGACCCCATGGTTATCTCGTGACCGTGGTGACCTCATGTCACCGTGGTGACCTCATGTCACCTTGGTGACCTCTTGTCACCTTTGGTCCCCATTCACAAACCGCGACGCAGACGACACTAGCCGTCCAGCACCGCGATGTATTTTTTTCATATATCCTCGATTCACGTGATATGGAGCTGGGGAAAAGTTTTGGACCATATCCATTAGGTGAAAATCGGGAGAAGGCATTTTAATCTAACATAGAAGTGAATTGAAAGGTACATGGCCAAGTTCACCAAAGTTAATTGGTTTTCTGTACTTTTCAGAATTGAACTTTGGTACAGTTTTAATAAAATCGCTTTATACATCATTCCCATCACTTCATTTGTTAAAGTTGCGTTTAGGAATTAAACACGCTTTTTCCATGGTCACTGGGAAAACACTAAGTGTTTTAATTGCATGTTTAAGGATATGGCAGTAGAATTACAGAATTAAAATGATATTTAGAATTAAACTGAGTAAGCATGGAAAAATAATTCATTTCTACTGAGCACTATAACGATATGTTTTATAACTTGTATGCCTTCTACTCTTTCCTAACTGTACCCTGACAAAGTTTATTCTCCAAGTTGCGTTTGAAAAGAAGAACTTGTTTAAAAAAAAACTTTTTATGTGTTTATGAGGCCAATGGTTTTTCATTTCCATCCAACATGCTTCCACTATTAAAACGAACTTTGACCATCATGATTGGGTATTTACTCGCTATTTATATCGTATTGTTTTTTTTTTAGGTAATGTATGAAAGTATGAGAGGCCCCACATCACCTGTGTGGATAGCGCGAAAACCAATGGTTGTTACCATATTCAGAAGCAAATATCACAGCGCCTTTACAGTAGTTTTTTCCCATTTTTAACGGATGTTACAATTTACCAATGACCTTTTTTTTGACCACTGCATTCGTAAGACCCGAGAGCACACAGAATTAAGAAACTGCAACGGACTGGTGATTGTACAAAGTTTAAAATTGTTGTGCGCCCCTCACAAACAATGCTCGCACCCGGTAAAAAATTACAGTTGTATATCATGACCACAGTAATTTGGTTTAATACTCAGACTAGTAGTACATTCAATAGGAGCTGTTTTAAGTGGCTTACGAGTACGTCTATAATAGAGTGCTGGGTGATAGATCACTATGTTCATCACACTTTATTTCCCATACTCCACAGTATGAAAACAAATAAAAACCGTGTATATATGCGGAGTTGAGCAAAAGTCTATAGGTCCCAAAACCCTCACCCCCCTTGGAATTACATTAACACGCAAGAACAGGGCATAACTATCAAAACGGCAGAAAGTGTTACACTTTGTAAACTTTTAACACATTTCTTGTTAGACTAAAATCATAGTCATACTCTTGTTCACTGTAGTGCCTGGCAACTCTTTGCATGCATTGTAAGTAAGGTCTCTACCAAGAAACAGGGAACCATTTTTTGGACATCAAGGTCCAGTATGAGATATTCACCACATGTGCTTATGTGTAGGCCTGGATGTTTGTGTTTTGGGGGGCTAGAGTGCCCTGACCTCTGGCAGTTCCTTTCTATAGCAATGCCCAGTAATTTTTTACACATCAGGTATAGGTAAGTACAATAACATGAGTTTGTCACACATGAGTATGTTACATCTTAAATTTAGAAAGTTTTTCTGTTCTTCTTTTGTATGACTACTAAAAAATAAAAATATTCTTTTTTTTTCCTTTTGAATGCCACTTGTCATGATTTAATGACCTAATTTGTGTCTGTGTACATTTGTTGTGTGGTGTGTGTGTTTGCATATGTGCTTGTGTGCTGTGAATGGAAATTAAATGTTAATGGAAAAGATCGGGTTTGTTGTTGACATAAAAATTAAAATGGTTCAAAATGTGGGTATGACATCAAAACAATTAAATTACCGTTGGGGGGGGGAGTTCTCACATTGGGAGGAAGTATGTTTATGTCCGACTGTTAAGTCCCCATCATTTTTCATCAGCTCTTTTTCAGTTTCCAGTGGCCCCCATTTTAGGACCTTTCCAGAGACCCTACTTGCATGTCCAAAGCCACATTCTACAAATTCCTTCAAAAAAACCCCCTCAAAATTAGCTGGAATTTGAGGGAGATCGCCGCATTATTTTTCTTAAATTTTCTGCACACCCTAGTTTCAGAGCCCCCCTTTTTTGGGCCCTCAAATCAGGCCCCCCCCGTTACAGTTTATTATAGTCGAGTCGCGTTGATTACGTTTGTCCCCTGAGTTTGGGGACCTATTCAATTCAGGCGGAGAGGGAAAATGAAAGAATTCAAATGCACGTGCAACGCCGGATTATCTTGGAGGTCATATAACCCACTCACTCTGCCACTAAATGACAGAATTTATCAATGTACCAAAAATGGGGGTATTGAAACCACAATATGTATTTCAGCCCTGACATTCCTCACAATAACATGATAACAGCAGTCCCTGCGCCTCACTGATTTTTTCCCCTCTGCAAAAATGGTACTGGGTCACATATCCCGATGATCGATTAGAAAGCCAGAAAGCCAAATGAAAAAAAAGACCAAAAGTTGCAGAATCCTGTACTGCAAATTTATAAGGACTTTGGTTTGAGACAGGCTCAGTGATAATACTTGTTGACTTGGGAAGTTTTTCCTTATCTATAAATGTTGAATTTGTGGTAAGTTGGTGTCTGACAGGAAGGGAAATGTCTCTGTAATGCAATTTAGCTTTATACATAATCAAGGGTTAATAACATCTGACCATTAATCTGCCCATAATATCAGGTCCACAGAGATGTAGTTTTACTTCTATTCCTACAATTTTCTGAAATTGAAAAATTGGGGAAGATGTCAATGGAAGAAAATTCATTTTTCTTTCTTCACAGTTGTATAAGGTAGAAAACAGCATTAATTAGGTTACTGTAAATAATTTTCTGTGTACTAAATCTCCCTGGCCTGGCCCTTAACACAAGCCTTCCAATCCTCAATGTCCTCTATATTTACTGTTTAATCCCTGATATAACCACCGTACCTTAAGCAATAAATTGTGTCAAATTAGGTTTTTTAACCTATATTAATAGTTAGTCTTGTAGTGTTTTTGCGCCCCTGGTTGAGATGCTAACTGAAATCATGGTTGACAGGACAATTCAGTTTCCATGTGTATGGATTTGATGGTTTGATGGGTGGGGGTATTCAGGTATTTTGATGAATACAGGATCCAATGGGTGAGGTGATGGTTGATGGTGTAGCAAGTGGTTGATGGAATAGTGACGTCAGCAGGGGATTCAAGGTTGTTGCGCCAGTAGTTGTAGGCCACATGCATTTAATTTTGAGCCATTTTAACTGTATTTTGTTGTTGTTTTTCTTTTATTTAACTGAGGAGATGCAATGTTAGACAAAAACAAATTAGAATGTTTCCATGTTATAAGATATCCAAGTGATCCAAAATCAATATTTTTCGTTTATAAACTAATAATTGGACAATCAGTTATGATTTTGGCAACTGTCTGACTTGCCATTTAGCCAATTTTAGCAATTTCTGGGGAAGCCCTTTCAATTTTTTTTTTAAATTAAAAATAAAAATTGCATTGTACATTTAGGTGTTTTTGGACTACTACGTGGGACACAAACAGTGACTTTTTTGTTTGCCTTACATGAACAAATTTCACTGGCTCTAGGCCTATATCATCCTCACATCCTTTTCGGAAAAAGACTACTACCTGACCATCACCTCAAAAAAGGTGGTAGCGTTGTTTGTTCTTGTTAGATCTAGGCCAATTTCCCCCAAACAAAACGGGGTCGCTCCAATGATTTTTTTGAAAAGTGAAAAAAAAAATGCAGTCAAGGGAAGTTAGGATATGGGAATTGTCACTTAATTGGTTTTTTTCACATTCAACCTCATTGCACAACTCACTGCCACACATCTGGAGTAACCACAGCTCCTTGATGCTCCTCGTTTTATTTACAAATTGGGCTACTCATTCACAGATCACGGCATCACGGTTACATTGTTAATTTTTTGCTTACGAAGTAAGTCTATTGAGAGTGCTGGTGACGATTAATATGTTCATCAAACTTCATTTCCAATTACTACAACATATGAAAACAAACAGTGATATGGAGGATTCGAGCAAAAGGTCTATAAGGCCCAAAACAACGTACTTTACCCCCTTGTAATCACATTACAAAAACAACACAAAACCATGGCAATAACTATCAAGAAATACGCACCAGAAAGTGTAACACGTGTACACTTTTTGTACATCTTTCCTTGGAAGACAAAAAATCAATTATAGTCAACACTCTTGGTTCACTTTGCAATGCTTGTTTGTAGGTCCCTCACCAAGAAACATGGAACCCTTTTTGGACTCAAGGTCAGTACTGTCAAGTGTAAGTGCAGATACACCCATGTGCTTAATGTTTTGGCCTGAATGTTGTTTTGGCATGATGTGGCCTTCTCAGGGTCAGACCCTGTCACCCAGCTGCAGTTCATTCATATAGCAAACACCCTTAGTATTTTACCTAGTTCGGTATTAGGGCCGGGGTCCACGACGACGACATCTCATTTAACGTACAATAAATTTTGCTGTCGTAAATTCGTGTGACCGGAATTTATTGCAATAATGTCGTCGTCGCATTAGAAAAGAGTGAACGATGAGAAATTCCGTCGTTGAGTTGGAATTTATTGTGTAGAGGATTAAGTTCTGCAGTAAAACCGGTAGACCGCACTGTCGTCGTTGGTAGATCATGTACATGTTAACCTCTGCATAAAATACAGGAAGAGGAATTAATAATCCCATCTCGTATTAATTTACGACTGTAGTAATGCGATGTCGTATTCATGTGCCCCCATTTGATGATGGTGATCCAATGTCGTAATTAAGTACGACATGAATTTATTGTATAAATGCGACATCGTCGTTCATGTGACCCAGGTCTTAGTAAGAGGTAGTGCAATAACGTATGATTTTGGTCAAACATGACTAAATGTTTTACTCTTAAATTTAGGAAGTTTTCTTTGTATGACAACTAAAATGATTCCTTTTTCCTTTGAATGCCACTTCATCATTTTTATGAAGTGTTGTGTATGATGTCATTGTGTGACTGTTGCATGTGTGCGTGTGTGGTGTGTGTGGGTGAAGTGGAAATTAAATGTTCCCTGGTAAAATATGGTAACCAATACAATTAAAATGTTTTTTCCAAAATGTGTTATGAAACAGCAAAACAATTACATGTCCCAATTGGGGAGGGGGTTCTCCATTGGGAGGAGTATGGTTATGTGCCACCTATAAGACCTCATTTTCGAATGCTTTTTTTTTTCAGTTCCAGTGACCCCCTTTTAGGACCATTTCATTTCCAGAGATCCTACTTTTCATGTCCAAAGCCATATTCTACCACATTTTCTTCACAACTCCCTCAAAAGTAGCTGGAATTGAGGGAGATCGCAGCTTATTTTCTGAAATTTCTGAAACCCCTAGTATTTCTGAGACTCCATTTTTTGGGCCTGAAATCAAGTACAGGTTTTATTAGAAAGCCAGAAAAACCTTGAAAAACAACCCAAGACCAAATTGCAGGAGATCCTGTACTAATTACAAATTTTATAAGTCTACTTTGCTTTGACAGGCTCAGTGAATAATACTTTTTCAGGAATCTGTGGTTGACAGGCGGGGAAGTTTTCCTACATAAATGGTTGATTTGGTGGTGCGTTGGTGGCTGACAGGAAGGGGAATGCCTATATAAATGCGATTTAGCTTCATAACTAGTAGGGTTTAAATCCCTCTGACCAGTCTGACCATATATCAGGTCAACAGAGGATGTAGTTTTGTTTCTGCAATTTCTGGAATTGAAAATTTGGAAGATGTGCAAATGGAAGAAAATTTCATTTTTCTCACCAGTTGTAATAAAGGTGAGAAACCGCAGTTAATGTGTACTGTACATAGTTTGTTATTATCTCCCTGGCCCTGTGTCCATATACCCAAGCCCTTCCTAATCCTCAATGGTCTCTACATTTACTGTTTTAAAAACCCCTGAATTCCACTTTAAGCATCAATTGGGCAAAAATTAGATTTTTTTAATCTATTTCGTTTAGTCTTGTAGCTTTTGCTGCCCCTGGTTGATGGAGTACTGAATCAGTGGTTGACAAGGCCAAAGTCAGTAGGGACAGACAAATGGTTCCAATGATGTGTGGTGGAGTTGTTTGGTTGATGGGTGGGGTAGGCAGGTATTTATGGCTATACAGGAATCCAATGGGTTGGGTGATAGGTGGTGAAGCCAGTGGTTGATGGAGTAGTGGGGTTTCATCAGCATGTATTCAAGTGTTTGTTCCAGTAGTCAGGCCACGTGCATTAATTTGGAGCCATTTAACAACCGTTTTTTTTTGTTTTTTTTAATTTACTTGAGGAAAGTTTGCATTTTCAGATAAAAATGCCGAACAGAGTAGTAGAACATTTAAATTTAATATCTAAGTGATTCCAAATCCATAGTTTTGTTTTATAACTAATAATTGACCATCAAGTATGATTTGCAAACTGTCCCTTGACTTGCCATTTATAGTCTAATGTGATGCCATTTTCTGGGTAAACCCTTTTCTTTTTTTTTAAATTTAAAATCACAAGTGCTTTTACTTTTAGGTTTTTGGACTACCTACGGAAACAAACTGTCATTTTTTTTTTTTTGCCTTACAATGAACAAATTGCACTGGCTATATAGGCCTATACCTAACGTCCTTCTTGGGAACAAGACACATACCTGACGATCACTGCAAAAACGGAGTAGCATTATTTTTCTTGTTAGATCTAGGGACAGTAGGATATGGGAATTTATCACTTAGCATGCCATTTGTTGCTTGTACCTCATTGCAACAACTCACACCACACTCTTGAATTAGCACAGCATCTGATGCTCTCGTATGTCAGTTTGTCACAGTCTACATTCCCGCAAAACCACACAGAACCACACAACTAAGTGCAACGAATCCCCACGGGTGGTGACCGCACTTGTTTTTTGGCTTGCAGTATTGTAGTTTTGTTTGTTGCTTGTTTAACGTTTTGGTTTTGTTCATACTTAGGACCTTATGCGTCTTTTATATGCTCTGGGCCGGTCAAAAATCATTTTTTTTTTCCACGCCGGATTGACGACCCTACATACCACCCCGTCCGCCTCTGGCGAAGGGGAAGTTCTCATTAGATGATAGGCCATATGTTAGGAGGCTTTAACACCCAGCACATCTGATCATTGTCCACCCAATGACCCTAATATTGTTTTTAATTACTATCCGCCATCCAAGATGTAAATAATGTAAAATTTGAGATTGCAAAGATTTTTAAAAAATCGTGCTTAGCCATAATAATTATGCCTCATATACAATTCACATTATTTTCGAGTGAGGTTAATTTAACAGGTCCATGGCCCATTCTGTAATAGCCTCTTCCAAACCCCATATTTTCCTGAAGTTGTAAACCTTTGTATCAAAGAAAAGCTATTATTTTTCTAATTTACCCTGTGAAATCTTAGGCCTTAAGATCTGGTGTTTGGTTTGGACATAGGAAGGCAAAAACTACCCACAATTCATAGAAATTCTCAGAGTTCACAGTTCTTTCCAATCTCTCAACTATGGACTCTAGATACAATAAAGACACTATCAGTGATTTATCCAAAAGAGTCAAAATATTTGAAATTTGCATGAATAGCTTAAAAGTGAAGAATAAGCCTGTAGAATTCTCTTATGTTACCTTTTGCAACTGTGACCGAAAACGAAGAAAACGGTAGTTTTCAAAGATAGGAATCTCCATTCAATTACGTGTAGTATAGTAAGTGTCCAAACGGACACTTATGACTAAACATCCGATTTTGTCCTTGTTAGGTTGCTTTTGGTCGTATCATTTGCAGGGTATGTTGGGATACCTATACTTGTTACAGACATGCAAAAATCTGATTTTTGATTATTTTTTTTTATTTTCTGATTTAGCAAATCACTAATAGTGCCGTAACTGTGCACGACACAAAAAACACATCTCACACATGTGCAATTGCTATGAATTAGAAAACATGGAAATAGTAGTTTTGCTCCTTAATGGTACAATTTCTGATATCTCTTGACATGAAGTATTTGCAGAAGACTCAGTTTCATTATGTATTTAAGTGAAGACCACAAAATTAGTTAAATTTTTCTGCCTTGAAATCTAACCAAAAGTTATGAGCGAAAATGTACTCCAATTTGGTCGACCAGTATTAATTTTACAGAGTACTCAATGGAGCTCACAAATCATGATACCCTCTGCTAAAAACCGGCTGCTACCACACCAAAAAGAAATTATATGTGGAAGCTAAGCAAACCACAAAGTTATCATTATGCTTCAATTACTGTTTTCAACCAGTCTAGACATAAAATTTACGTTGTTCATCTATTAATGGGTGATCAATCGCTAGACACTATCATGGGAAGGGGATTACCTGACATGGCAGCCTCCAAGGACCGGAACTGGGAAAGTATGTTGTTATGTAGCAATATAGGTCATAGGGCAACATAATCCAATTGGCATTGACCTTCTTTGACCTTTCAGAAAAAATCAATGTTAAATCAAGCAAATGATTCCTTTGTATCAATAGTGAAGATATGAGCAAAATTCAGAAAGAATTTTTTTTAAAAATGGCTAAAATGACATGTTTCTGATTCTCCCGGTATCAATTTTTTGTGTGTACGCACACACGCATGCACACACACACACACACACACACACATATACACACAGTAAAGCCAGATCATGATGTACAAAGTGCTCAATACTAAGACAAACGGCTAGGGGCCGACCAGGTAACCTAATACTTTCCGTGCAAATTGCAGCCAGCTCGGAAGTTTCCATTGCAATCTCAGTCTAAAAGAGTAGATTAAAATTTTACATCAGAAGTGGGAATCAAACCCACACAACCTTTAAATTACAAGACTAGTGCCTATACACGCACGCCATGCAACTCGAGCTGGCAGAAGATCATTTTTTGTAATACTTAATGGAATAAAGCGCACACATACCATAATCTTCTTGATTGACGAGGTTACCTGGTCGGCCCCTAGCCTGGTTCTCTACTAATGATAAGAGCGATCGTTCGATGTACATTAACTTGACCAATTGAAACATCAAAATTGGATAAATAGTATCGCCTTAAAGCATAAAGACGTTGCAGCACAAGGCGTGCAGGGCTGTGGTGCATAAAAATGCTGAGAATTAAAGGTATATTTCAATGGATTCCAGCACATTTATTCATGGTTCATTGAGAAAGCTTACTTATTTTTAGTTGATTCAGATCTTGCGGTTTTTGTGTTATGAGCCAATTGCTTTTCCCACGGTCCCATAGCCACTTGCTGTATTTCTGTCCATTTACAGACAGCAGATACAAAATTGTGCAATTTCTTACAGATACTGACAAATTTGCATGTAAGATTAGGGCCCTGTATTCTAAGGCTAACAGTTCAGATTTGAAATCTCACTCTTGAGGTCAGTCGGGAATTTTTAATGTTGAGTTAAGTTGGTTCAGAGAGCTTAGATCTGGGCCTTGACAAATAATACAAATTTCCCATGCAGACAATAGGTTCCATCTCTTATTGCATTAGTATGTATCATATAAAATCTCATTTTATATCTTTATCAATTTATTTTTTTCAGGAAAACAGAGGGAGAAATTTTCATACTTAGAATGAGGAACCACAAAAAATTCAGCGTAATTAAGGCAGGCAGCAGTTAAACAGCTGTGTAATACCCTCCCAATGCCGTGGAGATGTTAGAGCTCATTATATCACTGTTTTCTTTTCTACCTACCAGTCCTTTTGGCAAGCACAAAACAAATTTCTTGAAATGCTCTTGGAAGGTAAGAAACTACACCCCACAATCAAAATATGGAGAGTGTACACTTTGTTTTTCAAACTGTTTATTTCTATTAAGCCTATCCTGCATTTACTAAATAGCATCACCATAACTCAAACTGCCCAGCAAATTGGAGGAGATCTCACATTTAGAGTTCATTAGGAGGGTATACAATGCCCTCTTTGTTTTTTGATAAGCCATTTCATGTCCAAATATCTGTTTGCGTTAATGCCCCCCACTTGAAAGGTTTCCCTTCTACTCATGATGTTAAATCCTTGGTTGTGAAAAGAACTTGGCACCAGTTAGCACAAGGACATAGGAAGGCAAAAACTACCCACAATTCATAGAAATTCTCAGAGTTCACAGTTCTTTTCAATATCTTAACTATGGACCTCTAGAATACAATAAAGACACTACATGATTTATCCAAAAGAGTCAAAATCTATTTGAAATTTGGCATGAAAGCTTAAAAGTGAATAATAAGCCTGTAGAATTCTCTCATGTTACCTTTTGCAACTGTGACCGAAAACGAAGAAACGGCAGTTTTTCAAGATAGGAATCTCCCTTCAATTACTGTAGTATAGTAATTTTCCAAACGGACAACTTTATGACTAAACAATCCGATTTTGTTCCCCCCTTGTTAGGTTGCTTTTGGTCGTATCCATTTGGCAGGGTAATTGTTAGGATACCTATACTTGTTACAGACATTCAAAAATCTGATTTTGATTATTTTAAATAAATAATTTATTTTCTGATTTAGCCAATCACTAATTAGTGCCGTAACTGGCCCGACACAAAAACCCATCTCACACATGGCAATTGCTATGAATTAGAAAACATGAAATAGTAGTTTTGGCTCCTTATGGTACAATTTCTGATATCTCTTGACATGAAGTATTGTGGCAGAAGACTCATTTTTCATTATGTATTTAAGTGAAGACCAAAAATTCGTTTTAAATTTTTCTGCCTTGACATCTAAAAAACCAAAGTTAAATACAATTTTATAGGGTATGTAAATGTCTTTTATGAAGGAGGTGGAAAATATAAGCTAGATGTTTGTGCCTTGAGTCACTTTTTTTGCCTCTCGACATTAATGAAATCTAGCTTATTTATGTCATTGGTTTATTCCACGCTCGATTTGTGTATACTCCTTTCTTTCAATGTGATATTCTTTCAGGTATCAAACTTTAACAGCAGATGTACACTGCGAGGTCTCAAGAAGAAAAAGACAGGAACAAAAGTAATTTGATTTGTGCAAAATAGCATTTTAGACACTAAAAGGGTTTTCCCATGTGCAATGAATATTGGCCATTGTATGTCCATGCACAACTTGTGGACATTCAACTTGTTTCCTAGTTTGGTATGCTGTTCTGTATCATTGTACTTGCTATAAATATAAAGAAATAAAAATTCCTAGTATACCTCTAAAAAGTACTAAACAACAAAACCACATTGTTTTCCAATCTTGATATGTTTAATATAATTTAATTAACATAAATTAAAATATTAACTGATTTTTGAAGAAATTCAATATTTCATTCATACAGTACCATTAGATAAAGGAGGAGAACTGACTATTAGCCCGGAATTAGCAGAGATAGTCAGGCTTTTTCCAGCAGTGTGGTGAGCCTGTAGTCACTATAGTGTAAGCGCTAGTGAACTATGCCTGAACAATACCGATTATCTCTGTAATGGTGAGTTTGTATCTTTTATCTTACATACACATTGAGAAAGAATTAATATTATTTTTTTTTGGGGAGGATATTTATTGTTACTCTAATTTAATCATATGAAGAATTAGAGTTATTTCTAATTAAAAAACACTATAAAGTTTGATGCCGTGGCCCACATTTTCCAAACACAATGGTTTGGGTTGTGTTGGGGCAGTGTAACGAACTTTAACACATAAGAATCTAGTGATATCATATGATAGAAAAGGTTGAGACTGTATCTTACCTCCTTGCACATTTTTTACTATTCTATCCGGAATTATCCAAGGGAATTGATGGTACATCTATCGAGACCTTCCTGGGATAATCCCGATTAATTATGTAGGTGTTTCAAGACTGAGCGTTGTATTTCTGTTGTCCAAAGTTTGTTGCACTATATACCCATTATTTTTGTCTTGCCTGAATTTTGTTCTGGCATAGACTTAGTGATCACTTTTCTGTTTGTCTCTCATGATGTCTGTCATTCTGTCTGTTATGGTGTCTGTCTGTCCGTGTAAATACCTTGGGTTATGGTCATGCGCCATTAGTTTTGGGTACAATTTAAATACAAATGAGGGTGGTTATGGTCATGCGCCATGAGTTTTGGTACAATGTATAACAAAAGGGGGGTGCATTACATTTCACAAGTATTTTTAACATTTTTTTTTTTATCATAAGAACCAAGTTAGGTATTCAGCTGATTTATTTTCATTTTAAAGGGAATTTAATCCAGCTTTCATAATGATAGCAGATTCAATTTGTCTGTTTTTATTTTTTGAGTTGTCGGAATTTTGAGAGCGGTCTAGGGTCCGACCAGTAACCTCGTCAATCAAGAAGATTCTGGTATGTGTGCGCTTTATTCCGTTACTGTGTTTATTTAAGTATTACAAAAACCATCTTCCTGCCAGCTACGAGTTTCGTGGCGTGCAGGTATAGAGGGGCAGGGTTCGTGGCTTGTATCAACTCTGTCGCGTGTGTCGAGTTCCCACTTCCTGAACTGCGTCAAAATTTTAATCTATTATTTTGGGGACTTTGTGCTGGTTATTGCAATGAAAACTTCAAAGTTTGGTGGCCATTTTAAATTTCTGCAATTAGGCACCTTCCCCTAAAATTAGGCTTTGGGGAGCAGAAGATTTGGAATCAGCCTAAATTTTGTGCATCTAGAACACTATGTTTCAATTGCTTTTTACTCAAAAATGTCTTCGGCTAGTTCTTTTGAGAGATGGAACCAGTCTATAACTTGAAATCTTGACAAAAAAATTCTGAATTTTTATTTGTTGTCAAGGAATATTTTCTTATTCCAAACCTTTGGAGCTGAAGACAGGCCTACAAAAAAATTTCAGTCTTTCTGGGACCTTTAATAGTAATGGAAAAAAATTTCTGTCAAATATGTGCGCAAAGCGCACATAACGAGCGCGTAGCGCGAAGTCCTTACGGCCGGTGTCCAATGGTATTTTTGATTCTCTCTCTGCTCTGGTGCAATCTGAGCCTGTTTTTGAACCTTTTTTGTGTAAATTTTAAGGCCATAATTTCACAAATATAGAAATATTTACTATAATAATGCCATGACTCAATGCTGTAGTTAAAAATGCCAGTTGGAAACGTAGACTACAAAAATGGTATACATGTAATGTAAGCATTCAGTCAATTTAATTGTCATATTAAAGTTGATAACATTTTAAAGTGTAATTTTATTGTAAAATGACAATGTTATTTTTCTTTTAATTTAAAATTGGCAAACAAGACCAAAGAAAACTACACTTGTCTTTCTGCTGTTTTTTTTTTAATTAGAAAAAAATCATTGTCCACTAAAATATATTGTTAATAAATCAAACATGTAACTTTGTTTGTCCAGCTCCCCCTCCCCCTCCCATAAATAAAATAAAAACTATCAAAATTTACAACCCCCTCCCCCTCCCACCACCACCAGTTCTAGCCACCAGATGCTTTCTAAAATACACCCTATTATCAGCAGTGGGATAGTCCAAGGGGTGAGCCACAGCCCTGGGAGGTGAACCTCGGGTCAAAAGGGTATTATGCTTTTGTTAGTTACCATGGTTACAGTTTCTGACATCTCCACATTATTGATTACTATAGGCTAAGTAGGGTACATTTAACTCTTTGAGTGCTACATTTCACCATGGAGGTACTGATTTCATGGATCTTTTTATGTTTTAAAAAAAATAAACCTATGCACATAAACATGATTTAATTAAGATAAGAATTTGGATAAATAAATGCTCAATATATATGTTTTATATTTTAAAACAAATTGGATGTTTGGAATTCATCATTTTGAATGGAAAACTTTAATGAATTTCTCAAGCTGAAACTCACTTCAAGGGTTAATGATGAAAATAATATGAGCAACTGGTTCGCGACTATATTTGAGGACTATATTTTTCAAAATGCTATTGGCATGCGGACCGCTTCCGATACTGACGTTGATCACAAAACCTAATCATTTTCTGGGAACTCCATTGTGCCCAAGACAACGTTCATTTGAACTATGATCTTTAGTTTGGAAGCTTATTTTTTTTCCAATATTTTCTCCCGATGATTTTTTTTAGGCTTAAATTTTTTTTGCGGCTGTGAAAATTTTTCTGGGACCGGCGGTCCCGCAGTCCCGTGGATTTTGTAGGCCTGGCTGAAGAATTAACTCCACTGTAAGGGTATTTTTAAATATTTCTATATGAATAACGAATGAGGATGAGGTCATATATGAGCCATGGGAACATCTATGACTGATCTACACCAAACCACCCAAATTGGTTTGTGGTTTGCACTCTGTATTGCTGTAATTTCTTTTAATATTTTGGGTGAGTTGCTATATTGAATGAAGCTTGGCTGCCATCGTCTGAACTGAAGAGTGCCTGAAATTTTTGCACAGTTGTGTTGGTATTTTTAGTTAACTATACCTGCAAATCAGCCCGTACAGGGGTGTCTATTATTTCGTTATTAGTCTCTGAGGTGGGGGGGGGAAAGATTTGTCATGGCCATTTGGGGGAAGACTTGATGCTTATTGATGATTGGAATCATTTAAAAATTTGGGAAGAATTGGGATAAAATGTGGCAGGAGGGGGAAACAATTCTGATTTCTGGAAAAAATGGACACCCTGGGACATAACAGGATTTTTTAGGGGAGGAGTAAAAGGGGACTTTCCAAAAAAAATTGCAAGGGGGGGGGGGGCAAATTCGGCAAGAGAGAGTGGATCATTTCCCAAAATGTTAAAAAGGGGCGGTGGCCCGATTAAAGATATGAAGTTTTCATCTTGATAGATTGGCCTCACTCCAAAAACCATCTGTAAAGTTCGCGCCGATATTTCTATCTGTTTGGACGCGAACGCTTAATAAAACGATGAGTTTGTAAGGCCCTAGAGTTGTGTAAATTAATATGGTCGACCAAAATGGGGCCATCATTCCGCTCAAACGTCCAAACCAAACCTCAATTGGCTCTAAGATTTCAGAAGAGAAAATTGAGGAAAAATAGTAGCTTTCGTCTAATACCAAAATGAGACCACTTCCTGTAAAATCTGGGGCTTCTGGGGACGCGGCTATTAGTGATCGAGCCATGGGACCTTTAACCTTTTTGACAAAAAACATTTTTTGGCCTTTTCCACTACTTAGGAGTTTTGGGGTATTTTTGAAATTTGGGGCAATTCTTCCCCCAACGCCCCTCCCGTTTACGGGCATGCTTCAAATGTAATGCTCAAAAGGCCATATTTGTCATAAAAGAAAGTTTTAATTAGAATCAAGCTCTGATTGGATTTAACGGCAAAACTGGAAACGTCAAATACGTCCAACATCCAAGCAAGCCATTCTGACTTTTACACGGTCTTTTAAAATGTTAAATATGGGTCGGCAAATTCTCATCAAAAGTGGTGGAAGTCTCAGGTCAGAAGGAACGGTGGTTATACTATCGCAGTCATTTACCTCAACATATATTTTGAGGTAACACTTGGAACTTTATATTAAGCATATATCTATTTAGATGATTTCCATTTGACACTTGGCAAGCCTCTTCATAAAGCTCAGTAGGGTGGAGAAATATATTTTGAACCTTAAATAAGTACAGTGCGAATATATATGTTAAGATTAATACTGTTTTTAAAAGTGTGTTAATCGAGGAGAATTGACTTATTATTTTGTGAAGTTAGGGTAAACCCTTAAGTTTCTCCCAAGTCCCTGTTTGTTGGCTGCTAAACTTCACACAACTTTTGAAAGTGGTTTTTTTTAATAGCTAGGCCTATGCTTCGAGGTATTTATGTGAGACAGGAAGACTCTCTGATCAAGAAGAGGGGTTCCTTTGAAATTATTCCTTTGAATTTGGGGCATTGTTTTCTATTGAAATGTATGAGTGTGTGGGTAGGTGTGAGTGTGTGTCTGTGTGGCTAGGCATGTGGATGTAGGTGGATGGGTTGGTGGATGTATTTGCAGGTTACTGCCACAAATTATGTATAATTGACATACACTGAGCTGATGATTACAGCATTTTCCTGACCAATGCATGGCAATATTGTATGAAAGCTGTCACCTCAACTTGACCCTTTTAGTAACTTCAGTGTTTATCATATTCATGTTCATCCATATGTGTATACTCCCAATGTATATTCCTCTCATGACTGGGTTCAAAGGGCCCTTGAAACAGGTTAAAAATTCTTTCTGGTGCATTCTATATTTTATGCACAATTTTTCTTTACCCCTTGAAATAAACATTTCCCCCAAGTTTTCCCTTACTTAAAAATGTCTGAAGTTTTCGTGATCAAAATCCTCTTTTCTTAGACCCCTGTGTGTGTGTGTGTACATTTGTATGTCTGTACTTTTGGCACGTGTGTACATATGCATGTGTTGTAAATATAATTCATTTATAAAAATTTACAATTTATCAAATCTATTTCCCAATTTTCAAAATGTTTTACCCAGTCCTATTTAAAATAGTATTAAGGTGTGGTAAACAATGTTGTTGTCTTTGAATGACATCACTTTATAGGCTACTGCATAATTGATGCTCTAGTTTTAAGAAACTAGGAGAGATGGGCTACCTAAATATGGTATAACAAAGCAGTTAATCAGTTTTGAGATTTTTACTCTCATGTCACATATTTGGACCCAACTTCATGGACATATCCATTTGGACATTTCTCCAACTTTAGGTAGGTGATAACATTTTTGCATATCACAAGAAACAACTGCTTCCAGCAATATAGATAGAAACAAAATTGTCATGATGGCCCAGTATGTGTGGTCATGGTGTGACTGAGCACATTGAGGGCATTTTGTTCATATCTAAGGAAAGATCTTGAGGCCTAAACTGGGGATATAAGAAAAATATGAGCTTCTAGACCGAAATCTCAATTTTGATGACGTGAAGTAGTGAATGAGGCCGTCATGTCAATTGGGTGTGACCCACCGTAACTCTTTTTGCAGTTTATGCCAGCTTAGTATGAATAACTATACTGTTGCCTTCTTTTGTTGGTGTGCAAGTTTTTCTTGAGTTTGTGTTATCTTATTTTCTCACTACCATAGAAGTATTCGATCAGTTCTGATGATGTGGCTGGATGAGAATCTGGATGACTTTAAGGAACCACCAAGGTACCCATGTTTGCAGTGTCTTTATGAGTTTGCTCAGGAGAAAATGGCTGACAGAGAATTGGCTCAACGAACCAAGCTCAAGATGGCACAATTCCAGGAGGAAGAACAAAGGAAAAGTAAGAAAGTTTGGCTATTTTTAGCAAGTGAAGAAGACAGAGTATCAAAAGCTCAGTCATAAAATGAATTATGCATGATTAAAAGTAAAATCTACTCCACAAAATGACACCTTTTTAAAGCGGCACTGGCACATTTTCACATATTATGAAATTTCTTCAATTTGCTCTCAAATGATAGGCCATTGGAAGAATAGAGATACATTTTACACATAAAAATAACATACTCAAAAACAGAGAGTGACATTAATAAGAGGTTAAAGACATCCAGGTAATTTGTAGGCTAACTTTTAAGTTTTCCATAACTTTAATCAATAAATGTGTATATTACATGAATACCATAGACTCGTACTCATTGATATTAAAACCACAACGGTCACAGACCGGTCAAACAGGGTGTATGCCATGGGAAACATGCATACGGCATGCGTTTTCTTGTGTTAAACGCCATTTCCGTCGTCTGCTGAATTAATGTCGCCGGCGACATTAATTATAAAATCGTTCTGTTTACCCATAAGGATGCTGATTTGGTCTTAATCATTTCAGGTGAGGGCTAATGTATATAAAAGCTTTTCAACCATGTGAAAATATCTTGAGGGCGCACTATTTTTCAAATGTGCCAGTGTCTCTTTAACTCATTTTGGAAAAAAAGTTTTTATCCTATAAATATAGGCTATTGTCATAGAGTAGAAAAGTAGAGTAGGAAAGCCAATATTATTTCTGGAACTAGTCTCTTATGTCTTGTCCAATTCTTGTGAAACTCGCAGGTACGCAAGTAATGACATTTCTTTGAATTGGATTTTGAAAATTCTGAACAAATGTTGTGTTTTTATAGGCTGGGACCCACTGGTCCAAAAGTTCCTTAGAAAAGGTTCGACCTGGCCCTGAAAGATATACACATTTTGACCTCAGATACGGTTAGTATAATTTTGGATGCCCCAAAAGTGCTGTTGTAAAATTATCTTTTCTTGTCCGGTGTGGTGGTGCTATTTCTTGAATGGCATAAAAATGCTAAATGAAAAAGTAGCTAAGAAAACGATATTAGGGTAGGGGTATCATATAACAGATAATCGGAGTTACATGTATATCATAAGCAATTAAGACGTTTGCCATGTAAGAATAATGATGTTTAGAGTCTATCTTGGTGAAAAAACATTGCATAATAATTTAAAAAACAGTAGCCGGAAGACAAATATCGAAATAGATCTCTATAAAATAGGGTGCTTATTCTTCACAAAATTAATGGTGAATTATTCAAGATTTATCTGCTATACATCTGGCAATTGTTTTTTACTTCCATAAGCAATATTCCCAATAATATACTATTTAATAGACTATTTTACATGTTACAGACAATGGGTGGGGTTGGGGGGGGGGATAATTGAAATCCTAATTAATATTATAACACATTTTAAGATTTTCATATTTTTTTCTTTTACATGCTGTAACAAAAGATTGTGCTACAAAAGTTTTGTCTCTACCGAATTATTTCAGATTGCAATAATTTGTAATAATTTTAGGGTGCAGTGGCAGCGGCATAGGGTATGGGGAAATTAATCACGGTTCAAGGACTACCCGCTGCTACATTATATTTGATATATGTAGGTTGTGCGACTGCATTTGGTGAAACTGAGAAGAAAAATCTTAAAATTTGGATATTGTGCTTGTAGCCAAATTTGCCTGATCATATTAAAACAAACATGCATCAAATCTGATGTTTTCTGTAGGTTTCATATGTATTTTTGTTAGAAAATAAATGTCACTGCAGTTGATCATCATCATCATCAATCAGTCGACTGCGCAGCAGGCGATCGCAAGTTTCCTCCAGCCACTTCTGTTTTGGGCCAAGTTGGAGATAGCCTGTGTTGCAAATGTTGTTGATCCCCAAGAGATTTTGGATGTAGGAGAGAGATGATGTTATCTGTCGGCCTGGCTCCTCTTGCCATGCGGCGGTGTGTAGAAAGCATATAACCTACTAAGCTTCCCTTGTCATCCTTGAATATGACCAAGAAAACGTACGCTGTCTCAGTCTTACTAGGTTTATCAGAGGCTCCATACCTGTAACATCATAGATTTTGGCATTTGCGACACGATCAATGCGCTTGAGGTTCAGCATGATTCTGTAGCAAAACATCGTTGTGAAATAAGTGACCGTACTCTCCAAATTATTTGTCAGCACCCAGTTTCGAGCCATACAAAAATAATGTCACGCATGTTGTGTTGAAGGAGGGTACTTTCATTTCGATTGGTATACTTTGACTTCTCCATACGCGCTTCAAACTTCCAAAATGCTGACCAGGCAAGGGCTTTTCGTCTGTTAAGGTCTTTAAAACTGGAAGCCATCATACAACCAAGATATTTGAAGTCGGAGACATGGTTGATGCATACGCCATAACTTTAATAAGTGGAAGTGGTTGCAGTTGGTGTCATTACCTTGTCATTTTGCACAATGATGATAAGGCCCAATTCTTCAGCTGCAGTTGCTGTTCTTGATAACTGTGCCTGAGCTCTAGGGATTGAAGACTCCAGTAGGGCGATATCGTCAACGAAATCTAGGTCGTTTAAGACTTTGGCTGGATACCCCTCCTGGACGGACGTGGATGTGTCATCAATCTGGAATCTGTATTTAGTTGCTTGCAGCAAGAGTCTATCAGCACAATGAAAATAAAGGTAGCTAATACATCTCCCTGCAGTACCCCTGTTGAAACGAGGAAGGCTCCGGCTATTTCCACTACCATAACAGTGCTTTTGGAATTGCTGTAGAGGACGCCTATGGCTTTTACCAACCTGTCTGGGATACCATAGTGCCGAAGACCGAGAACATGACCTTCCTATTGATCGAGTCAAAGGCTTTCTTAAAATCGATGAAGGTGATAGTGAGTGCAAGTTGATAACTATGAAAAGGCCTCCCCCCACCATTTTTTTTTTTGGATTCTCCTTAGGATGTGAAACCTATGTGCACAGCTTTCTACGGCGAAAAACCACCTTGGTTGGAATCTTGTCTACGATCAACATGCTCTCGTATTCTTGTTAACAGGATTTTATTGTAGACTTTTGCTGCCAAGGACATCAACGGGAAATTCCTCTGTAATTATTCATGCAGTTGAGGTCTCCTTTCTTAGGCAAAGGAAACAATGATGTTAGGGATCCACTGTTTCGGGGGTGTAAGAGTGGATGAAAACTTCAACACACAACTTGTGGAGCTGCAACATTACTTCCTCACCACTCTGGAGTGCTTCCTGATGTTATTGCACTGTCCACCGTCCCTGCCCTGTGTTTTTTTCATTCCTTGATTGCCTTCCTGTTTCTTCAGGGACTTGGGACTTTGGCATAATAGTAAGGTCCTGATCATCAGGAGAAGGTAGGTCAGATGTTGGGGGACCATTATCGTTGTTGAGTAGAGAGCTAAAGTGTTGCCGCCACTCATCAAGAAGTTCCCTTTTCACTTGATGGGGCTGTACCATCCCTTTTCTTAACTTTGGTGGAAGATCTTCTATCGCTGACCAGAGCTGATATCATGGTTGTATGGGTCCTGAAAGTTAAGTGTTCATAATTAACAATGATTGAGTTTCAACCTACAGGGTGAGTCAAAGATTTACACTATTTAAAGAGTCTTTTTTCCTGTCCATCAGAGAAAAATGACCAAGATAGCACTCATATATAAAACAAGATTATTTTCACCTCTAGAGAATTTGAATCTTTATTTTTGAACTGTGTTATTGAAAGTTTATGCCAACATTAATGAGAGCTACCCATTTTTGACTCTAGTCCAAGGAATCATGTCCTTTATATGCCCGAGAGATTTTGAATGAGTCTACACAAGTCCATTATGACATTCTTTTGCTTGAGATCTTTTGTAAACCCTTCAATATCAGGAAAAATATGTCATCAAACTTATTTCATTATTCTGAAACCAATAATAATCATAGAACTTAACCCAAACTGGGGATTTGGGGGAGCGTGGACAAGCTCAGCATTTCCGGATTTTATAATTTGGCCCGTCACATACAAATACGGGACTTCATTTTGCTCGCCTGCCAGTTTTGAGCCACACATATTCACAACAGACGCAGTTCCCCTTCAAACCTGAATGTGGGGAAGGGAGCTACTTTGGAATCAATATTTTGAACATCACGCATCAATGTCCATCCCCTCTTTCCCTTTGCATCTCAATCCTTCCCTCTTTCCTTCCCTCTTCTTAATTCTTTACTCCCTAATTCTGATTTGACTTTTCCCAATGTCCCCCGGTTCCCGTTCAGCTTGAAAGCTCTTTCTTCCGTCAACCGGGAGGGGAACAGAGGAAATGTTGCCCCTTCCTGTTACGCTACTGGCATTGACTATTGTTAAGAATATGTCAATCAGCAGTTGCAAAAAAATATCACATTTGAAGTCATCTTAATCTTTTGGATAGCTGAGAGATACGACCATTGCACATATGAACATCTAGAGGACATTGAATTAAAATAACATTTTATTGCAATGACATTCGTTTGGGACCCAGCATGTATAGCAATAACGGTTGTGTTTTAGAATCTTTACAACCTATAAATTTTCTTTTGTTTCAATAGGAAAGGCTTGACGCAAGACACCTATAAAATCCAAAATATTATTTGAATCCGATATAACCATTTAAATTTTAAATCTGAGGGGCATTTTGGGACTATTAATATAGTCCTATGCTATCACGTAGAAGAATCGACCGTTTTGGCCGTTGCTTAATGCCCTACTAGTTTTTTATGGCTTGTTGAATTGCTCTGAAAATTGGAGTTGTGCAAGCTATGATAATATGGCAGAAATCTATGGTTGTGTCTAAATGTCATTTTTGAAGGTGTTTTGTTGCAAGAATCTGATTTTCATGGTATAAAATTCGCATGTGTGACCGGTTCTTCGTCATTATGAAGATGCGAGGGGGCGGTGTTTGTTATCGATATTGTACCTTGGTTGCGTGGGAGCGTGGTTGGATTTGCGGGCTATAATTGTATCCTTGCAATCGAGTGATGTGTTATGAATGTGCTGTCTATGTGATGCGTCTGTATTTGTCAAGGTTCTTTTTTTTCACATTTTATTATTAATCTTTTCATCCACAGTCCAGGCAATGTTTAACAATGTTAACAATGGGTTAACTATTTTACAACAAACACAACAAGTATTGAAAATATGACATTCAGACATTTTCTTCAAATAAGTATTTCCAGTTATGCCATCTAGTATCGAAAGTGTGTGGTTTACTATTTGTGTTAAACAAGTACAAATTGATTAGGTCATTTTTCCCATATCTAAAAGAAGGTCTCTCTCCTTTAATCTTACTTTTATAAATACAGAATTTTATGACCAGAAGGATATTATTGAATACATGGTCTTTGTAAGTGTAATTACCAAACAATACCAGCTCCTTACTCAGAACAATATTGACATCTAATTTAACTTGGACCCAATGATGAAAATCATTCCAAACTTCCTGAGTAAATCTACAGTCCCAAAACAAATGGATTATACTCTCGTCATCCCCACCACAAAAGGTGCACAGAGGGTTATTTGACTTCCCAATTTTGACTAAGAGAGTATTTGTACCCAAAATTCTGTTTAGGAGCCGAAACTGGAACCAATGCAGTTTTACTTCATAAGTACACTTCCAATTGTAATAACACATCTTGAGCCAATCTATTTCAGAAAATTGTGGTGCTAAAAACAGGTTCCATTTCTCAATACATTTATATTGGACCTTCTTTTCTATTAAAAAGATATAGAAGCGTTTACACCCTTTTGCATCTTTAAGAATGGTGTTGACAAAATAACCCTGAAATGGCCTCGCAAGAGAATTTTTCGCTGTATTTAAATGATGAGCAAAGGGTTTTTCAATCGCCTTTTTTATGCCATAAAGAGTACGAAAATTGGTTCTAAGATTACATTTTTCATAAATCCCATCCACAGATAAAAAATCACCATCATGGGTTAGCAAATCATTGATATATAGAATACCATGCTTATACCAATCTTTATAAAGAACAGACTTGTTACCCACCTTAATTTTGGCATTATGCCAAATACTGGAACTTAAAACCTCATTTATATTCTGTGGTGTAAGCAATATTGAGAAATCCTTCCATGCTATAAAAACACTTTTCCAGAAAGTGTTATTACATTCCTTTATAATCTTGTTCCAGTATACATCAGAGGAATAATCAAAATTACAGGTGGGTGTACTCATTTTAAACAAATTAAACATCTTATTATCACTGCTGTATTTAAACAATCTACAATTCCAGGTAATCTTAAAGGAGAACCTGTATCAAGAATAACTTACACAATATACGCTATAAAAACAATTATTGAACAGATATGGAGTGGTTTCATGGGAAAACAGAATTATACTAACCATAAAACGAATTAAAAGCATTTTGTCTGACCACGCGCTATTTGAAATTTGCGCTACTGTATATGGGATATGTATTTGTGTTATGCGATACGGACGGCACAGTAGCGTCATACATCTTCACGCATGATGCGTTCATAATGTGTATTTCCTATGGCATGTATGACCTAAACGTGCCGGTCGTATCGCATAACACGTTATACACTAGCACGATTTTTAAATAGCACATGGTCAGGCTAGATGGTTTTAATTCATTGTTAGGGTTATATAATACCGTTTTTCTATGAAACCACTCGATATGTGGTCAATAATTATTTTATAGTGTATATTGTTTAATATTATTCATTGTACGGGTTCTCCTTTAAGTGCTTTGGCAAAAGGTTCAAATTGGATCATACTTGCACCACCCTTAGTAACAGGAAGCGCCATTTGATTTCTACTAATTCTGTCTACTTTACTACCCCAAACAAAATTATAAAACTTTGTATTAATCTCCTTAACCATATCATTATTTGGGGTAGGAAGCGACAGGATCAGATGATTCAACTTTGGCAACAGAAGAGATTTGACCACAACAATTCTACCTAGTACTGTCAGGAACCTCTTTGACCAGTGGTGAATTTGTTTTGTAATACCTTGCATTGTGGTGACATAATTTACATTCACAATAACATCCAGCTTTGTACAAAGTGTAACCCCAAGATAGCTAAAGGTGTTTTCACCCACCCAACATAATTTATATTTCTTACATAAGACCTCGTCACAACCTTTCTTTGAGCCAATCCAAACAGCCTTTGTTTTTTCAACATTAATTTTCAGACCAGAAATATTATGAAATGTCTCCAGGAGATTAAAGGTGTGAGTAAGCGAGTTTTCTGTACCATCTAAAATAACTGTTGTATCATCAGCGTATTGGCGTATTGTATAGTACCTTGTATTCCAGGTCATTTATAAAAATGCCCTTAATATCTCTGCAATTCTTAATGGCAATATTTAAAATCTGAGAACATAATAAAAAAATATATGGCGACAGACCATCCCCTTGACGACAGCCAGACATGATATCAAAAAATTGGGTCATGTGCCCATTGATCAAAACTGTAGATTCGGCCTTTTCATATAAAACGGAAATCCATCTTTTAAACCCATCCCCAAAATTAAGCAGATCCATAGTTTTAAAAATAAATTTATGTGAAACTGAATCAAAAGCTTTCTCAAAATCAATTAAAAGTAAGAGACCTGGAATATTATTCAGTTCTGTATAACTCATAATGTCACAGACCTGTCTTATGTTC
>JAMKCH010008385.1:0-109436 GCA_023653785.1 Ophioderma brevispina
AAAAGGCAATTTTCCAATAAGCAGATATGGAGGATTCATTCGATTTTATTCCTGGCTCCGAAGAAACCAGGAGACCTCAGACCTATCAAAAATCTACGCCTCTGAAACAGATTTATTCGCACAAGACTTTTCAGAATGGAAACCCTTTCAGCGGTCATCAAAGAGTTGAAGAAGGCTGGTTCGGCGCGACATTGGATTAAAGACGCACACCTCATGTTCCAGTTTTTCCTCCTCATCAAAAATGGCTTCGCTCCAGATGCGACAACCAGTTTATCAATTCAAGTTCTGCCATTCCTTTGTTTTCATTGCTTTTTTTTTTTTTTTGACTTTCAACTGCTCCCCTTACCTTTACAAGACTAGTAAAGACAGTGGCAGAACACCTGAGAAGGAGGGGCGTCCAAATTTCGTCTATCTTGACGATTGGTTGCTTGTAGCCCCCCCCCCCCCCCAAGCAATCAAGTCTGTTAAAGCAGTAACTGTGGTTATGAATACGGTGAAAAGAGCTGGCTGTATGATAAAACCTAAAGAAATCAAGTCTTATCCAAGCCAGAAACCGGAGTTTCTAGGAGCAATCTTGGGCCTTGAAAAACAGCCAAAGCTTTCCAACAGAAGAGAGAATTCAAGATTGAGGGAATGTATCCTGCTCATTCTGAAGAGGAGTTTATCTCCGGTCATCTAGGGCTCCGCTTTTAGGAATGCTGGCAAACTTTGTAGACCTTCTACCCTTCTGAAGATGAGGATGAGACTTCTCCAGCTACTATCTCCGGAGTTACTACAGAGACTTACCGTCCACGATTAAAAACCGCATCAAGTACCGTTAAAGCCAAAGATGCGAAGCCCCTACGATGGTTAAGCAACTCAAAGAATCTTATGGTGGGAAAGAAGTTCCAGAGGTCTTCATCAAGTTATTATAACAACGATGCTGCGAAGACAGGATGGGGAGCTTACATGAGATCCCACAGATTAAAGGGCGTATGTCCAAGATGATAAGGAAGCTCCATATAAATGTCCTAGAGTTGCTAGCAGTCTACCACGCTCTAAAGCGGTTCAACCCAAAGATTCTTGGGAGTCAGTGAAAATCAGATCAGACAAATCCACTGTTGTTGCCTACCAATAACACCAAGGAGGGGACAAAGAGTATCTCATGGTGCACTACAACCATCCGCCTCCTCACTTGGTGCCAATATCATTTAATTACCCTCAAGGCGGAACATCTCCAAGGAGTCATAAACCTGTATCGCAGACAGTCTTTCAGATGGAAATCAGCCAAGATGAAAGCTTACTCGGAATCAACGGGGAGTGGCATCTCCAGCCGCATATGCAGATGATTTTCAAAACATTACAGGCCCATGGTAGATCTGTTTGCAAACAGCAAAAACACAACTCCCAACATACTGAACGTGGCTGGAAACGGACAAGAAAGCATGGGTGAGAGAATGCTTTACAATAATGTTGGAGAACCTGATTGCATTCGCCTTTCCCCCGATAACAATTCTGGCAAAAGTACTGCGAAGTTTCAGCAATCATGGTCATGCAAGATGCTGCGTGTAGCCCCACTTTGCCACGTCATGTTTTGGTTTTGTGAGGCTGGTCAGCATGCTGGCAGACCTCCAAGACGTCTTCCTTTAGGCAAAATCTATTGTGGACGGAAGAAACAAAAGAGTGTCGCTCCAAGACTAAAGTCTCTACACTTGACTGTGTGGCCTCTCTCTCAAGCTCTCCTTCAAACGCAAGGGCTGTTCAGAAGAAGCTGCCTCCCTGGCGGTGGAGCCCGAAGGAAGTCTACCTCCATTATCTACAATAGCCGTCTTCGACGATTCATGTCTGGTGCAAGAACTAAGTTGATCCGCATACTGCGTCTGTAAGGAAACCGTGGCTAACTCCTGACATCTCTTTCAGAATCTCCAGCCTTCGACTATTAGGAACTACCTGTCTGCCATTTCTACTATCCACGATAGCCCGGACATGATTAGAGAGATAAGGGTCTCCGGATCTCTAAAGGAATGTTTAAATAAATGTCCACGATTCGGAAACTCCTCCTTCTTGGATCTTCCATTATCTCCAATACGTAGCTTGGCTAGCCGTTTGAAACCTTTGTACAAAGCCACTCTCCTTGACTTGACAATAAGAGACGGCATTTCCTCCTATTGCCGCTTCTACCAGGAAGGTGTTCCGAAATTTCATGCGTTACTACCGACAAAAAGTATGAGATTCTCGGACTCCTCACAATGTTACTACTACTTCCTCCTCGTGCTGGTTTTTTTCAATGGCTACAACCAGACACTCCGTTATGCAACCTCACCAATAGTACTTCTTCCATAACTACCCATTGTTTCCTGGTATCCTGAGATAAACGCTGGTGTTCAGTCAGATCTTCTCCGACATATTACCACCGCCCCCTGCTCCTTTTGAATGACATCTATGGATTCTTCAATTTCTGACCACCCCTTTTATACTACAATCAAACTTTACAAAACCTGCCACAAACAAACATTATCACCTGGGTCACAGGGTTGGGCCGGTAAAACCAGCGGGTTAAAACCGCCTTTTAAAAACCGGTTAAAAACCGGTTTAAACCGCAAGTTTTATGCCACTATTTTGGCAGAAACTGCAAAAACCTCAATTTTGTTCCTAAAATGCTTCGTGAAATTTTCAAAAATTGTATTTGTTTTGTTTTTTATTAACTTTGTAGAAGTCGGAATAACAATTACCAGAACAAAGTGGTTGAAAGGACAGTAACTACTTCATAGGCTTTTTTTTATTACATATATACATATACAGTTTTTGGATAACATAACTATCCACACTTCACGCTTGTAATACCTATATTAGTGGAAAAGTGGAAATGCCGAAATAATCAACATGTACCAATACCATTTGTTCTGTAGAGGCAAAATTTCAAAACTGTTTAAATAATCAAAAACAAAATGTGAAATTTTTTAAGGCTAAATTTTGAAAAATAAAATCTGAGAAAATAAAAGGGGAAGCAATAGTCAAGTGCTCGCATTTTAGAATTGAAGTACATGTAATGTCTTTGTAAATCCATAGCTGGTAAATATTTTTGAGTGCTGCAGAACTTTGCATGTTTTGACAATTGTCACAATGGGTCATTTTCATTTAAGTTTCTTTTCTTTTTACAATGGGTTTTCCCTCTTTTTTGTATTCTTGTATTGAACAAATCTAATAAAGAAAGTACATTGACTATCTCCTTGTAAGTTATAAGGGATTTAATTTAGTATGACATACCCTAAAATGCTTTGCATGACACCTTAAAACATTTCCTAGTTTGGGCCGGGTTTAAAACCATTTAATGTATTCGGTTTAAACAGTTTAAAACCGTTTCTGGCAAAAACCAGTTTTTGCCGGCATATAGCCAACCCTGCTGGGTCACTTCCTCATCTCTGATGCTTAAAAGTGAAAGCCTCGTCACTGGACAGTAACATCGCCCCTAACCCTCATGCTCATGAGATAAAAAGTCAGTGCAACATCTTGGGCTTTCACTTAGGAGTGAACATTTCTGATATTTGGAACCGCAGGTATTGGGAGGACGCCTACTAACACATTTCAAAATATTTATCTAAGGACTGTCTCTGACTAAGTTAACAAACCCGTGGCCAAAACCATCCTGGCAGCAAGCATTCAGAGTAAGGGAGGGATGCCATGCATCATTATAATATGCTCATAAGGTGATGGAATTGGTCGGGTATAACTTATCTGGTACCTTGATATTGGATGGTTTTAAATGATATATACTATCATGTATTTATGTATATTGGCTATACTGGTGGGGCACAATTATTTCAGCTTCCATTAAAGAACACATGGCGAGAAACTCCGCTACTACTGAGACTACCGCCTCCACTTCCTCCCTAGTGACCAGTGGGCAGTCATGCACTAGTTGGATCATTTCGTAACGTATAGATGCATAAAATAAATAGAATATACTCACCAAAATTGTGAGATTGTTCTATTTTATACATGTATAACTTCACTAACTGATCCAACTAGTAACCCCCATCCAGGCCCTTCCCCTCCCCGCAAGTGGAGCCTTGGAGAAGGTACAAAATGAGCAAGGATTCTGGTCCGCCAGTGACTTCATTAGTTCTGCGTAGGATGCTAGCGTGGGACGCTACTAGGACGTGTTCGCACACCCCGAATTTATTAATGTGGCGAGGGGTCTGATATGCTTTTTTGGAGCACAAAAAATGCACTAGAGTTGGATATCATCGTAAGTATACATGTATAATAGAACAATCTTCACAATTTGGTGAGTATAATAAGAGGAATTGAGACTTTGTAGGCAAAGTTGGAGTTTCATCGAGGGATGGAGCTTCTCCTCCACGGCTCTGAAGATAGTTAGAGTTGTCAAAGCGGAGGTGTATATGAGACGGGAAAGTTCTGTACTCTTCTTCCATTTTCCAAGAGTAACAATTTTTCCGGTCCGTCCGTCCGTCAGTCGATCGTCGGCCGTCACCATGGTTCCTCAGATGCAAGTACTTCAGCCATTCTTCTTCCATGTAGCAACTGTCGGGCGGCCATCCCATACCTACTCCAACCTACTTCAAAAATAATAAACCGTTCATTCTCCGTCTACCTACCCATCACTTCGAATCCTTCTAGCCGTCGTCGTGCTTCCTGAAAGAGTTTCTCTTCCTCTGTACACTCATCTAGTACCAGAATGGAAAGGTTCCGGGTGGGTTTTGTGTTATCCTTCTAGTACGCCGGCCCGCTTGTCTTCCAAGGGGGTCGCAGTCCTCCAGTGCGTAATTCTTCCAGTGATATCACCACAGGACGGCGATCAGGGAACATGCTCATGAGATAAGAAGTCATAGGCAACATCTTGGGCTTTTCCTTAGGAGTGACATTTCTGATATTATGGCAGCAGCAGATTTGAGGACGCTTACTACATTTCAAAATATTTATATGAAGGCGTCCTTCCTAGTACCCAAAAACCCGTGGCCAAAACCAAACCATCCTGCAGCAAAGCATTCCAAGTAAGAGGAGGGATGCCATGGCATCATTATAAAATGCTCATACACGGTGATGATTGCCGGTATAAACTTATCTGTACCTTGATATTGATGTGTTTTTTAATGATATACAATCATGTATTTATGTATAATGGCTATACTTATGGGGCAAAAATCATTCAGCTTCCATTAAATAACACATGGCGAGAAACCCCCCCGCTACTACTGAGACTATACCTCAAAATACCAGGATTATATACCCGGTCCACTTTTCCTCCCCCTAGTGACCATGTGGCAGTCATGCACTAGTTTGATCATTCTTAATGTATAGAATGCCATAAAATAAAATACTCACCAAATTGTGAGTTGTTCTATTTTTATACATGTATACTTACGAATGATTCCAACTAGTAACCCTCTACCATGCCCTTTTCCCGCAAGTGGAGCCTTGGGGAAGGTACAAAAATGAGCAAAGGATTCTGGTCGCCGTGACGTCATATGGCTGGGCGTACCGATGCTAGCGTGGGACGCTACTAGGCGTGGGCGCACCGAAATTTTTAATGTGGGATTAGGGGTGGGCGTTCTTTCTGTGCTTTTTTAAGCACAAAAAAATGCACTAGTTGGATCATTCGTAGTATACATGTATAAAATAGAAACAATCTCCACTTTTGGTGAGTAGAATATAGATGAGATAGACTTTGTATGGCGAAAGTGGAGTTTTCATTCATCGATAGTGGAGCTTCTCCTCCACGGCTCTGAAGATAGTTAGAGTTGTCGAAGCGGGATGTGTTTTGAATAAGGGAAAGTTCTTTACTCCTTCCATTATTCCCAAGAGACAGTTTGTTCCTCCATCCTCCGGTCTCGCCCGTCCGTCGTCTATTCGCGTCGTCTTGCCTTACACCCTGGTTCTTTCTTTTCGGATGTAATACTTCACCCGTTCTTCCTGGAGCAACTTCGGGCTCTCCAACCTACTTCAATTTCAACCGTTCCATTTCTCATTCGTCCTTCTACCTACCCGCAAGTCCAAAGCGTCAGCCGTTCGTCTGCTTTCACCTGAAAGAGTCCTCTTTTCCTCCGTACACTCATCTAGTACCATAATGGATAAGGTTCCGTGTGTTGTATCTTCTAGACGCCGCTTGTCGTTCCAGGGGGTCGCAGTCCAGTGCCGTAAGTCTTCCATGATAGTCAACCACAGACGGGCGATCTAGGGAAAAGAGTGTGCATTTAGTTCCTGTTGAACGTTAAAAGCCTTCATCGGAAAGATATTCCAGTCATCGTAGTCGAACGTTCTTTCTTCGGACAGAGATAGCTCTAAGTAAGACATACTTTCCTTTCTCCCTCCGCCAGAAAGTCCTCCATCACAAGTAGCAAAGAAAACATCAAGATTCTCCTATCATGATTATAAAAGATTCTAGAAGGCTCTCCTTCGGATAGTTCTTCACATCGTGGATCCAGTTTTTTTAATATGAAGAAATTTTCTTGGATTAAACATCGTGAGACTTATCATATCATCTTATAAGTGCAAAGATCTTAGATCTGGATACGTTGATATAGTCTAGGACGTTTTGTTATGTTGCAATTTGAGAGGTTGCATTTTTTTTTGTCTATATTTGGTTAAAAACTTTTATATCTTGTAGAATAGGTCCTGGGAAACCCCCAAAGTATTAGCGAACATTTTTTATGTGCAATGGGGATAGCCCAGCAATCTTTTCAAATGGCCGCCCTTTTTTTTCAATATTTTAGCTATTTTGGACTAATATTCAAGTTTTATGAAGTTTTAAGATTTTATTTTATGTTGTTATCCCTTATTCAGTGATGGATAACATTTCAAAATACATTTCGATAACTCTTGAATTAATCATTCCAGTTTTTTGGTGCCAAAAAAATCAAAATGGCCGCCATTTTGAAAATCTTTTTTTTTTTTGAGTATATTATGGCTATACTTCAATTTTTTTGTTCCCTTGAAATTCCTTGACATTAAGTAGTTGATTAACTTGCAATATATTAAGTATCAAAAATAAAATTTAATTCATATTTTAAAAATATTGTTGTTTTCAAATATTGCAATTCTTCCTAGGGAATTTTTGTTCGAAAATATCCGCCATTTTATTTAAGTGTTCTCTTTTTTTACCATCTAGCTAGCATAATAATGTATTCAGAACAAACAGTGGCAATTCCAGGGGGCATGGCCATTTCCCTCTCAATTTTTGTTCTTTACCCCCAGTTATGTAATCAGCTATTGGGGGCAAAATTGGTTTTGGTGTCAATTAATTGGTTTGGGGGCAAAATGGTTAAAATTCAAAATGTGTGTATTTATTTGGCTACTCCAAATTTCACTTTGTTGCCCACCAAAAAAAAATCAATTTACCCCCCCCCCCCCAACAACTGAGTACATTTGTTATGAAGCCGGAATGTGCTTAGACCCTGCTGGCTTTCATACTTTAAAATTATTGCTTGTTGGACAGCCAGTCTCTAGCAAAACTTGGCAGTCAATAAGACCATGTGCTTTGAGATGGCACTGATAGGTTGAAATTTTGTCACCTTTGACATGAATTGGCAAGTTGACAAATTGGAAGATTGATATTTTGTATTATGTAATGAATACGTTACCAAGGATTTATAGCATCTGTGGACCAAATTAAGCATGGTATGTGCTTCTGAAGGGTATTACTTCTAGGTGTTACTTCAGGCACCCATAAATTTCCATAATGTGCTGAAGGATTCTTATCGTGTCCAAACACAGTGGTTCTCACTATGATCTAGCCAGAGATGGGTGCATGTCTGGCTGCTTCACTAAATCCGCAAGGTCCTTGTCTGTGCATTGTTGCTCCAACAGTGTGCAAGCCAAGATTCCATGTCTTGTGTTGAAGCTGTTCCCGACCAGAGGTAGTGTCCTGATCTGCTTCCCAGGTAGCCCCACTTCTGCAAAGAAACCTTAGCTCGGCCGATTCTGGTTCAGAAATCTGTTGAGCCTCGCCATTCAGCCCATGAGGAGTCAGCTCCAGGCGGATTATACTCACAGTTCAATATCAATACACTATTTGGTTGATGGCACGGTCTTTCTTTCCACAAGGCGACTCTCATAAACGCCTTAAGCTGTTTTAAGGGGTGGACTTTGTTTATAAACTCTCTCTCTCTGATTTAAGGCAGTAACAGCTGGTTTCTTGTCCTAACATAGGGTGCTTCACATTATAATACTTGGCAACTACGCTCTTTCATGCTCGTCTACACTACTACAGATGTCTGGTGGAGCAATTTATTGATGTATAAGTTCTCCATTGGAGTTTGAGCGAAGACATCCGTGATAAGCGGCCAGGAGGCATCATTGGTTGATCTTTCCCATAGTGGGCAAGCATACTCTGCACGTGCACATGAGTAGCACAGGGTGAGTGCCTTCAATCTTAACTTATGGTTATGTGTACAGCACCCCATCTTTTGGCCAGTGAGTTTGTTCAATATGTTTTTTTGTGTGAACATACTTTACTCTTCGCTTCTTAAGTGGGTCTTATAGAGAGAGAGTACGGTCCAAGGTAACTTCCTAGGTAGACAGACCCGGCTGTTTGACATTTGGCCCTCACGGTAGATTGGAAAGGGCCACACACCTGTGTCGTTGGTTTGGGTTGTGGGGGGGCGGGGGGTTTTGGGTTGGATGAATTTGCACATAGGTGGTTTTGCTCATAATAAGGAGTGAGTTCCATCACAGCTTTGGTAGTCTCTCTTGGACAACTTGGTAAAGTCGGCATCTTGTGCGCCTATTCCAAGATGTCTACATAGATAAAACAACATGTTCCTGCACTCTTATGTTTGGTCCTTTGGTATAGATGTTGAACAGGAGAGGTGCGACCGCTCCCTTGGGGTAGTCCATTCTTGAGCCTACTACGCCAAGCAATCCTTGGATGAACTCAGTCAAGCGGGTATCCTTGGTGATTTCCAAAATCTTATCGGAGTAAGCATCTGTGATTAACAGCTGCTGATGATCGACGAACACGACTCTGGTTACCAAACCCTTCTCGAAACCATTTAGCTTGCTGATTTGCCTGGCCTAAGTTGTTCTGGTATGAGGTGTTCATCTATTACAGGTGCGATACAGTTGAGCAGGAGACGGTCAAAGAGCTTGTATGTACGGCTGAGGAGTGATATTAGTCGATAGCTCTTTGGATGGAAATGGATCTTTCCCAGGCTTTAAAGAGTGGCATAACATTTGCTTTCCCCCCCCCCCTCCAGATCGTTTGTGAAGCTGCTGAGAAATAAGGCAGACTTGGGTAGATCTTAAGAATCTCTCCTTTGCTACTGGGCCAAGTTTTTAGCTGCTCAGTTGTAATGTTGTCAAGGCCTACAGCTTTTCCTTTTTGAAGTTAAGTGACAGTTGGTTTTTTCAGCTGCTCAGTTGGGATGTTGTCAAGGGCCTACAGCTTTTTCTGGTTGAAGTTAAGTAACAACCGGTTTTCCAGTTCGTCCATGTTGAAGGGATGAGTGAACCAGATAGCTACTCATTCGGTTTAGTGTGATCTTCTTGGGCTTCTTGGTGAGCACTTGTTCGGGTGTAACATATGGCTGCTGTGGAGCTCTGTTGGCTTCTTTTAAGCTTTCTGATGGTAACGCATGCTTTCTTGCTGTTATTGGTCATATCAGTGGATGCAATTGGTATGCCAGCTTTTATCCTTGGAGATTCCCTCTGACACTTCCTCACCTTTGCGTTGCTTTAGCGATGAAGGATCAGCTTCAAGCATGGAAGTATACTCTGGATATTCTTAGCACATTCCTTGGAAAGGCCCTGCTTGTATATTCCGTCCTACAGCCTCTGGGTATGAATCTCCAGGCAGTATTGTTCACTAGTTGAGCAAATTTGTCATATTTTACAAGGTTTTTGGTGCAATCCTCTTCACGTCTGGTCCGGTGTCGATGAATCTTTGCCAGTCTGTTTCCTGCTTAAAAGGCACTGCAGCATTTACATGGATTCAATTGGTCATGTTTGAGTTATTGGAACAGGATTCATAACAATCTTGCTACACAGCGTAGAGATGTTTTTGCTTACAATCGCTATATCATGGTTGCAACCTCTCTTCCAACGGTTTACTTCAAAATGATGTCTGCAGCTATAGGTTTGTGAAGGAGTCGACGTAGATGCTGCCTGTGTAACAATTCTTTGACAGCTGTCCGTCTTTATTGGGTCATTGTAGCCCCATTTGGGTATATGGCTGTTAAAATGCCAATAAGGAAGTGGGGTTTGGTGAAATTCCCGAGTTTGAATTGAGGGTGCTTGTAATCTACTGATGGATGTTTGGTAGAATGAATGTAACTATGACAGAGCTTAGCTCAATGGTGAGGACTTGCTAGTCAACCAGACACTGAGGTTTGCTTCACAATTAGTGAATTTATAGGGGGGTTGGTCTTGAAGTCAACACCCTAGTCGAAGTAATACCCCTCAGAGCAGGTACCATACTTAATTTGGTTCCACAATGCTATAAATCCTTTTTACATCTCAGTTACATATAAACATCAATCTTACAATTTAAATTTACCAATTCATGTCAAAGGTACAAAACTTTCACCTATCAGTGCATCTCAAAGTCATGGTCCCATTGACTGCCAGTTGCTAGAGACTGTCTGTATTCCAACTAGCAATATTTTTAAAGTATGGAAAGCCGCAGGTCTAAGCACATCCCAGCTTCATAACAAAATCTAACTTCAGTTGTTAATTAGCTTTATATATATTTTATGCCATTTTGTGTTTGCGGTTTCTTTTCCTGCGGCAGCGCCAAATCTCTTTTCTTGGGGGTGGAGGGGGGCAAAGTGAATTCTTTAGGGCTGCAAAATTGAAATTCTGGGGCGCCAAAATATCCAAAAATGTTGAGATTTTAAAAACCCATTTTTGGCCCAAAATCGCTGATTTTTTGCCAAAATTTTGTGATTTTGGGCCCAAAATTGCTGTTTTCCTGTCAAATTTGTGATTTTGACAATTACATTTTATGGTAAATAAAAGAAGAACACTTCAAATAAATGGCAGTCATGTTGGAACAAAAAGTCCCTATGCAAGAATTGCAATGATTGAAAATCATTGATAATTTTTTTTTTTTGATCTTAAAAATATTGGTATTTAATCAAATACTTTAATGTCAATGAAATTTCAAGAACAACAAATGTGAAGTATAGCCCTAATATACTCAAAAAACAAAAAAGGTAAATACAAAATGGCCACATTTTGAATGTTTTGGCGCCAAACTGGAACTGATTAATTCAGAGTTTATCGCAATTGTTATTTTACGGTTATCCATCATGATATTAAGGGAGTACACATGAATAAAATTTTATAAAGTTTGATGCACATAAGCAAAAAAAAATGCAACTGTTCCTCGACAAGATAAGAAAGCGGCTACTTCTCCTCACGCTCTAACCTAGACAAAAGCCGTTCTTCCGGCAACATGACCTTTTGCCTTAAACTCAATAGTAATTCTTCTAGCAAGAGATCTAAGTTGAATGATGTTAGAGATCATTCTAGAGTTAAGTGTTCGTAGCTGGTGTTATGAAATGTTTGCTTCCCGCATTATGAGTCGTAACTTAAGGTGTAGTGATGATGATACATTAAGGAAACCACCTCTCATGAGTTATCCCTGAAGTGGTTCATACTTCTTATGATTCTTTATATGATTCACCTGAACAATGAGCCTACCACGGTCTCAGCTCCTTCTCGTAATACCGTTTCCTGGGGGGGTTGAGACGGCTGAGAATACCAACCTATATTGGCTAGGTGCTACCCATCTCACTGTAAAAATAAAAAAAAATATTCTAGTCAAGGTACTTCCGGCAAGAACGCACTGGTGGAAAGTTTGGTAAAGATTCTGATTTGATTGAGGATATGAAACTGAGGTATTTCTCCCAGATTTATGGAGCCCTTATTCTGATGTTAACTCTTTCTTGACGGAGAATTTTGAAGATCTAGCAGTACCTTCTCCTTATGTTTGCTGCCTTTCTTGGCGGCTGTTTGGGTACATCGAAGCTTTGAAAGTGATTTCATCTACAACTCAAGATACGATCTCTTCGGACTTGTTTAACTGCTAAACATCACAAGAAACTTGTAGTGAAGCCTCATGCCTGTTACGGCCGATTTAAGACAGACTATATGATCAATCCAGAAGTCTATATGGACCAATTTTCATAAGACGACTCTCTCTTCGCATATGGATTCCTGAGTCTTTCCCTTCAATGTGAGGAGGATATAGAGTTCTTTTCAGTTCCTTGGTTTCCCCAGTCCATGCTGGGATAAAATGAAGTCTGGATGAGTAGACATATGTAGCCGAGACCATGCCCACCTACCGTGTTAAGGCGGCGCTACTAGAAACATGAGGAACCCTAAGTGTGGCACAAAAAAAAGGTTTAAAAGAAAACAGGTAGATTGGGAAGAGAGAAAGGATTGGGACATAGTAGAATAGAGGAAGGGGAGGAGGGAGAAGGAGAAAATATCGTTCATAGGGTAGATTCTTGGAATGGGGGCAGGATGCTGGTCTGCGCCCTTTGGGGGGACAAAATTGCCCGTGATAGTATGAGTACATCGAATGTAGCCTTATGTCTCCAGTCTCATTATGAAAAAATTGTTGGAGCCTAATATGGAGCTGTTCTCACAAAGCTCTCAAGAAGACGAATGCTGTTTTTGATACTTGATTTTCACAGCCAAAAGGTTCTCTTGAATTCTCCTAGAGGAAGGGGATCTCCTTGGAGGTCAGTGGCCCAGTTTAGCCTATCAAGAGGAAAACATGTTGAAGCTGTCAGATCAAGTGTCAAGAATCTACCTTTAATCAGCCTAAAGGTTCCTCCAAATATAGGCCTCCATAGATACATACCTTATGATTATGGTTTACCGCAGAAGGGCTTTCCCCTCTACTATACTCCTGCCAACAGAGAAAACAGGTTCCTTTCGGAAGTCGGGGTACGTCTTTAAAGACGCTAATCCAACTTTAGAGGCTCCAGACAGTATGAAGTTATTCCTCCTAACTCCAGACGTAGAGGCGCGACGTGGCCAGTAGGGAGAAAGATACAATTGTCTCTTACCTACCTATGACGCCAGTGGAGGAGCGTCTACGCTCCGTCCTGCCCGTTGGTGGCGGTGATAACCTCGGTACCTCGGATCCATGGTCCTGCAAACTTTTCAAAAGGTTACCATTTTGGAGTTTACTGCCCGTCCGCCTATGAAAATCAGTTTTTGTTATGCGCTATGCCATAAGAGACATTAAGGCTATGATTCTAATGAACTGTCGTAGTAATGGAGTTCTTTTGGGAAAATGCCATTTTTCTGTTTTAAAAAAAAAAGGCTGATGGAATGTTTCTACTCAGTTTTTTTTCTTCCTGCTCCGTAGAAAACAGGAGATCTCAGACCAATCGGTAATTTACGCCCTCTACAGGTTTTATTCGGCCAAGACTTTCAGAATGAAACCTCTCAGCTGTCATCAAAGAGTTGAAGAAGTGCTGGGTTTTTTTTTTTTCTGCGCAAAAGTTGGACCTAATACGCCTACCTACATGTTCCAGTTTTTCCTTCTCAGCAACGATGCAATGACTTGCTTCCGGTTCGACAATCGTCCTGGACCAGTTTCGAGTTCTGCCATTCGGACTTTCAACTGCTCCCCTTACCTTTACAAGATTGGTGGAAACAGTGGCAGACCATCAGAAAGAGGGGTAATCCAAGATAATTCGTCTATCTCGACGTTTGGTTGATTATGGCTCCAAGCAAGTCAAGCCTGATAAGACAGTTAACCTTTGTCATGAAGACGGGGAAGGTAAATGGGTTTCCATGTTAAACTAAAGAAATCAACCTCATTTTTCCGCCTCAAAAGCCGGAGTTCCTAGGAGCAATCTTGGACTTAAAAATCCAAAGCCTTTCCGACCGAAGAGAGAATTACGAAATTAAGAGATTGCATCCTGCTTATTCTGAAGAGGAATTTTTCTCCAGCACATCTATGACTCCGCTGCTTAGGGATGCTAGCAAGCTTGGTAGACCTTCTACCCTTTCTGCAGAATGAGGATGAGACTGCTCAAGCTTCACCTTCGAATCCTACAGAACTACCGTACAATCTCAACCGTCAATGCTCTGAATACAAGATCGTACAGCATTTATGTTGGTTAACAACTCAAAGAACCTTCATGGTGGGAAGGAAGCCACGAAATACCACACCAAAATTTTTTATTACACAGTGCTCGAAGATAGGTTTGTGATCATGCATGAGGTCCCTTCAAAATATAAGGTGTGTGGTCGAAGATTATAAGGAAGCCCACATTAAATGTCTAGGTTCTAGCCGATTGTCACGCTCTAAGCGATTCAGATAGATATCTGGGAAGTCGGTGAAAATCAGATGCAGACATTTCCTCTGTAGTTGCTACATAACCACCAAAAGGAACAAAGTGTATCCTCATGTGCACTGTCACTATCCGCCCCTCACTTGGTGCCAGAATCATTCAATTACCATGAAGGCCGGAATATCTCCCTGGAGTTATATCAAACTTTATTGCAGACTGCTTTTCCGGGAAAGTCAGCAAAGGAAACTTATCCAGGATTCAACTGTGGAGTGGCAAATCTCAACAGCCGTATTTGCCAGATGATTTCAAGACGTTACAGGCCCATGATAGATCTGTTGGCAAACAGGTCACACCTCCAACTCCGCCACGTATTTCAGCGTGGCTGGTCTCTGACGATAAAGCCTGGGTGAGAGACTGCTTTACAATGAGTTGGACAATCTGATTGCATACGCCGTTTCCACCCTAACATTCTGGGAAAAAGTACTGACAAGTTACAGCAATCAAAGTCATGCAGGAAATGCTGCTTGTAGCCCCATTTTGGCCGCGTCAGGTTTTGCATGGTTCCTAAGGATGGTCAGCATGTTGGAAGATCATCCAAGAACTGATTCCTGTAAGGCAAAATCTGCTGGTGGATGGAAGAAACAAAGAGTGTCGCTCTAAAGAATAAGATCCTCTACACTAGACTGTGTGGCCTCTTTCAAGCTTGCCTTCAAACGCAAGAGCTTTTTCAGGAGAAGCTGCCTCCTTGGCGGCAGAAGCTTAGAGGAAGTCAACACCACCGCCTTTTTCTATAATAGACTTTGACGCTTCAACGTCTGGTGCAAGAAATCCAAGGATGATCCGCATACAGCTTCTGTAGGAGATTGTGGCTAACTTTCCGGACTTCACTGTTTCAAGAAACCTACAACTCTCAACTATTAAACTATTTGTCGCCATAATCACATTCGTGATATCCGGTCATGATTAAGAAGTTTAAGAGACATGAGATTTCCAAAACACCCCCAATTTTTTTTTTAAGTTTTTTACATATTTGGAATGCTTACCAAATTATTAGATCACACCTGAAGTGAAAAGCCGAATACGCCGTCTTTATGTATAAGATAAGAATTTAGGACTTTCTGTCGTGCAGTACAGAAAGTCAAAGCATAGTTTTCTACGGGGAACAATTTACATAGCAGTCAAGGTCAAAACAAGCTTTGCGGTTTTCTTTGTGCCTGTTTGTCCAATAAACTTCGAAACGTTTCCGGTACGTGGCTACAACCGATCCAGTGAAATTGTTTGAGAGAAATTTGTATGCTGAATTAACGTCCTGCCTTAGAAGACTCACGCCTTCTTGGGACTTCCGTTAGTTCTTCAGTGCGTCGCTGATGATCCATTTGAACGCGTGGGATAAAGCTACACTTTCGATTTAATTTTTTCTTAACAAAATACTGCGTCCTTTCTTATGGCTACATCTACCAAAGTGTTCAGAAATCCATGCGTAGTCTATTCACCAGAGTATATGAGTTCTTCTCCGACTCCTCACTATGCACTCTCCTACGTCGTGCCTGGTTTCCATGGCCAAAACACAGCACACGGAATTATGCACCTCAGCCTATATCTTCCAGAGCTTCCAAAGTTTACTGGAGACCTGAAGATAACGTTGGTGTCCAGTCGGAGCTCTTCGACATTATTACCACCGCATTGACTTCCTAAAGGAATCTATGGATTCTTCAATTTCTGCCACCTTCCCCCTTTCTCATCAACAACTCGAGGGTTGACAATCGAAAGCCTTAACTCAAAAATACACGTGCTTTGTGAGACTGGTGGATGTTTAATATTTGCTTACTAAGCAAATCTATTATATTACTCAAATTAAAAACAGCTCATAGCTCATATAGGTACTTGGTAAGCAAACTTATATAAACTTTAGAAACAAAGACAATTTTAATTCTGAACAGCAGAATTAAAGAAATTCTTAATATAGAATTCGTGCTGAGTACGTCCTTCTTACGGGACTGAACGTTATTCGGGTGGAGTTACAAATCTTCAATCATGCCTATGATTGACACATTATTTCAATCAGATGTTTAAAAAAAATGCCATCCATTTGGATGTTTCAAAGGAATCATCAATATAGTGGGATAGGAGCTAAAGCTGTGTCAATTCTGTCTAGGCAATTGTGCAACTATGAAGCCTCAACTCACTGTTTGGCCAAATACAGTCACCATCAGAAGGTCGTAACCAGAGTTAAGGCTTTCTGTTAGTAAACAACGTGTGCACCCCATTGAGAAGTGGTGAGTGTTATTTGCCCCTTTTTTTAATGAAGAAATTGGAAGGGACTTGAGTTTTAGGTCACCAAAACCTAAATCACCAAAAGTGAGTTACGTCCTTTTGTTTTGTCAATTAACACTCGAACTAAACCGTAACAAACCTGCTACAAAACAAAACATTTAATCACGCTGGTCACTTCCCTCATCTCTTATGCTTTAAGTGAAAGCCTCGTCACTGGACAGTACATCGCCTTAAACCCGCATGCTCATGAATTAGAAGTCAGGCAACATCGTGGTTGTTCACTTATGGAACAGCAGGGATGGAGACGCCTACATGTTCCAGAACGTTTATATGAAAGGCGTCTTTACAAGTAATCGAAACCGTGGCCAAAACCATCCTGTCAGCAAAGCAGTCAGAGTATGAAGAAGGATGCTAAGCATCATTAACATTATGCTCAAGGTGAGGAATGCCCCCGGTATGACAGTATGTGCTGCTAGATGTGCTATGGCTTGTACTTGGGCAGAATATTCAGCTTCCATAAAAATTTCACATGGCGAGAAACCCCCAGCAACTGAGACTACCGGTTCCACTTCCCTCCAACTAGTGACGCAGTGTGGCAGATCATGCACTACGTTGGATCATTTCGTAATGTGTAACTGTGGTGAAAATAAATATACTCACCGAAATGTTGGGAGATTATTCTATTTACAACATGTCAAGTGGCAGAATCCAGGATTTTTTTGGAACGAGGGGGGGTGGAATTGGCTGCCAAAACAGCAGCTACAATGCACTGCAGGGGCTGGGTTGTGTGTGCAGGAGGGGTGTCCCCCTCGCTTTGCTGGGGGGGGGGGGTGCTGCAGGGGACATCGCCGCCCGCATTGAGCGTCAAAAAAAAACTTGGAATTATCATTGGAAGAATGCAAGTTGTTTTTCTTCTTGAAATCTTGGATCAATCGAATAGAAAATCTTGTATTGACCCAAAACCTGAATTTTTGGTCGAAAATCTTGGATTTTCGAATTTTTGTACATCGAGTGCGTCCTTCGTTTAACCCTCAACGAGTGGAAAGCCACGCGTTTTGGAGTGACCTTCCTTCTATTTGAGTGGAAATTCGCTCTTTTTAAGTAGTAAACAAACCACTCATATTGGAGTGGTTTACAGAGTTTCACTCTTTAATAGGGAGGAAATTTTTCACATCCTCGCGAGTATCGTTTACATTTAGAGAGTACACGGTGACAAATTATCCTCCACCCTGTTTCATATAAAGATTAATCTTTTAAGATTAAAGCAAACCTAACAGGAGTTATTTTTCTGAAGTTATTAAATCGTTTTAGCCAATTTAAGAAAATTTCAAAGAATTTTCATATGATGAATTTATTAAGTTCAATCCCCTCCCCCTTTTTATAACTAGTAACTATTTTATTAATTTTACTTCAAATTCCTCTGAAGAAGTGTTATAGACTGAAGAAGAATGCTTCTTCGTAAATTCACTAGATTAATCGTACCTTTATCAAGACAGGCCCTGGACTGCTCAAGACTGGTGCGATTGGCCATTTACTTTAAAAATCAGACAGTTTTTCGTTTTTCCTGTGTATAGGCATGAAAAAGTTGGGTTTTGAAAAAAAAAAACGCTGAAACGGTTTATAATGGTAATTGTTGGGCAGAACGATGGGCGGCTCGCCCGTAACTTGTGGGCCTTTACCGAAAGTGCATAATTGAAAATGCGCTACATACATACACACATTGCATCGTAAGATAAGCTGACTCTCAAAATAGCTTTTAAGAATATTACAAACCTATATTAATAGTAATAAAATAGGGTAATGAATTTTTAATTGCTAACAGCACTCAGAAAATGTTGTCTACGTCAAAGCTGTCAAAGTAATAATAAAAAGCTCAGGAAATCGTTTGATTTAAGCAAAAAATCAGATGGTATAAAAACTCGACAATTCATCACATCAATGTAGAAGAGAAATGGTCAATAAGAGCCGGTAGAATCACGGTAGATTTTCTTTCCTGCAGCTATAATATCTATGAATTAGCAATGTCAGATTAAATTTGTGCTATTTTCCGCTTACAAATCATGCACGCAACGCTTATAATGAATATCTTAACTTTTCGGATGGCAGTTTTTTAACACCTGACAGCCCGTTTTCTCTTAGTTTTTTTTTAATTTTTTAGGTTTTTTCTTTTTTTTTTTTTTTTCTCTCTCCAACGAGGGGGGCGTGCGCCAAGCTCGCCACTATGTAGATCCGCCCGTGCATGATACTTCGAATATCAACTAGTAACTCTCATCCAGTCCCTTCCCCGCAAGTGGAGCTTGGGGAAGGTACAAACTGAGCAAAGGATTCTGGGGCCTTGGCGATAGTGATGCGTACCGATGCTAGCGTAGGACCGCTAGTCTCTACCAACATGGGCTTCCCAAAATTTTCAATGTGGCATTAGGGTGTCTCGAGGCTTTTTGAGCACAAAATGCACTAGTTGGATCATTTGTAAGTATACAGTAGTAAATAGAATAATCTCACAACATTCTTGTGAGTATATATGCGCTCCTGTGTAATGAGCAGGGACACATTTAAAGAATGGATCTGGGCTGGCGACATGGCCGAAAGCAAAAATCATGCATCATCATCCTATTGCCTTGATACGTTCTCACCCCGTTACAACTTCTATGTCCAGATCTTTTGAACACACAACTCCTAAGTAACAGGTGCTCAGGTCAAATAAGGGTAAAGTTTCTGTATGACATGAAACCTTGGAGTGTCGGGGTCGATGTTAATGCCGCCGAAATTTTAAAAGGTCACGACAAGGATCATTAGGGGTTATCAAGGTCAAAAGAGGTCAAATGGAGTAAATGTTGGTGTATAATGGACATGAAACTTGGAGAACGTGGAGAGTTGAGTTGAATTGTTTGAATGCCAAGTAATCTTAAGGTCACAACAGGTCATCAGGGTTCATTCACGGTCACGACAAGGTATCAAGAGGTCATTCCAGGGTCAAAGGCCCGCACCTTGAGGGTCATTCGATGCCAGGTGGATCCGCGAAACTCCATGTGATGTCGCTATAACCAGGACCGCCTCGTAGACAAATATTGACTGCTATGAGGGCAAATTGTTGAAACTATCGGCCAAGGTGATCCTCCGAAAACCATACTAGGTCCCCGAGGCGTAAGCCGACGGGCATAGTATGGTTTCGAGACTCACCCGCTGGCCTATATTTTTTCAACCATGCTCCGAATAAAACGCCAGTCAATCTTTGTTTTATATACCGAATATAAATCTTGTCAACTGATTGTTTAAAGGACATTCTAAGCCAGGATAACTAACTCAGGCCTAATTAATGTGTAGGCATGCATGCATGCATGACATTTTGTGTAACTTATGGTTCCAAAACTTGTGAAATTAGCAATCAACCTTTTAACCGACCCGGGAGATACCAGCAATGTAATAAAATCCTGATATTTTTACCAGTGTCCTTGTTACGATATTATATAGAGACCCTCCCTTGGCCATCTAAGCAAAGTCCTTAAGTTTCCGGAGCGGTGGAGCGTGACGTCGGAGGTCAATGACCTCTAATTTGCATGTTCTTTCCCTGTCACCATTAGCTATTCTTAGCCTACTGTCACACCTATAAAGAGTAAACATAACAAATTTGTTATCATTTAAAGAAAATAAAATTATCTATAATTCGATGATATCAAATTTGCGCTATAAAATTGAAGCAGTAGCTATTTAAGAGGCCAAAAAGTGATGATATTTTTCTACTTTTTTGCTATTTTTTTTTTTGTTGCCTTAACCGGCTGAAGAATAATTAAAATTCTGACCATGAAGCTATCCATATTTTTCTTTCATATTTCCCAAAATTGACCCCTAGTATATGCAACCCACACCTTGATCCAAAAAAATGTTTCTCTTCTTCTTTTTTTGCGTAATGGTATTTCAAGTTGAACCCACCCAATTTCCGGGTTTTTAAGAAACCAATTTTGCACTTGTTTGGCTGTTGCCCTTGACAACATAGAATTGATGTAATATGCACCCTTCGAAAAAAGTTGTAAATCTGTCATTCAGGTTATATGGATTATGGTTCTTACATAAAATACAAATGGTTCTTCAGGCACCCATCAGAACCTTTTTGCCCTCGGTAGAACCCTTAAAATGGTATGCAACTGGTTCTAAAGTGTTTGAGGAAAGCTCTATGAAGTACTTAAAACTAACCGCCAAGAAAATTAACGCCCTTTGAAAACCAACTCAATTATTCTTTACCCTCCCCCCCCAAAATTAAAACCCCCCACCCCCCTCCCTCCCTTCTCCTTTTTCCCACAACCTTCCCTTTCCCTCCCCTTCCCCTTTCCCCCCCCCTTCCTTTTCCCCCCTCCCTCCCCTTTTTTTTCCCCCCCCTCTTCTTCCCTTTTCTTTCTTCTCCTCCCTTCCCCTCCTGCCCTTTTCTTCTTTTCCCCCCCTCCCCTCCCCCCCCCCCTTTCCCCCCTCTTCCCCCCCCTCCTCCTTCCCCCCCCCCCCCCCCCCCTTCCCCCCCTCCCCTTTCTTCCACTCCTCCCTTCCTCCTTTTTTTTCCCAACCAAAAATTTTTACAACACCCGTTCTATACCAAAGTACAATGGCTTCCTGGCAGTGGCCTGAGATATTAAAGACTCATTTTAGAGGACAACGGTTCTTGTGTGTAAGCCGTTATGCATATGTTTTCACAGAATGGTTGCAGATCATTGCTAGTTCATCTCGGAAGGGTAATCATTTTTTTTGGTAGGCATATTGGCGGCCAACCGACTTTGATCGAACTTGTGGCTTGGGAAGTGATTTGTCTCTCAAAGCAGCCTTTAGAAATGAAAGTTTGAGAAACTTTGCAGGTTTTGGAACCTAAATTCGGCTACATTAGCTAAGGCAACATTTTCCCAAAAGAGACCTTAAGAAATGACTTATGCTCCCAACCGGGCGGTGGGTCGTAATATACACTGGTGGAGGGGCGCAAATTTGGGGTCTTAAGGTCCTCACATATAACACTTTCCTATGTCAAATTCCCGGGAACCATACTCCGGAGCATGCATCTCACATTATTATAATACAGCTGACATCACTCCGAGGGTGTATCGAGTCAAGCCCCAAAAACAATGCAACAGTTTGGAAATTGTTCACCTGAATAGGGTCCCACAAAATCCAATTCTTACACATAATAGCCCCAAAGCGTTGTCCTATGAATTTTAGAATTATCATGAAATGTCGTGTGGTTTTAAACTTTTTGGAACACTTTTTTATCCCTAAGTACTGACATGGTTTTTAGTAAGTAGAGTATAGGCACATGCATTGCATTGCATTGTGGGATTGATTCAAACCCCTCTGGACATCACTGTACTACAGTTTAGCCTGCTTCATGTTACTTATTCAATTATCCATGCCGCATCAGTTACATATTATTGCCCAGACTGCATACTGGGTTCTTTTCCGACTGGCCAATTTCGTCATATTCACCTCTAAATGTAAATAGTGAAAATGTCTCTCCTCAAAAGAGTGAAACTAAACTGTTTGAAACCCTCCAAACTGCGTGGTTTGTACTTAAATAGAGCGAATTCCCACTCAACAAGAGTGAACATCACTCCAAAAGAGTGGTTTCCACTCATTTTCCGTGGTGGTTGTCCGTTTAAAATAACTTCTCACAGGCCTAGCCTCCTTTACTCCTTAGAGCCTCTGACTAAAAACTGATGATGCAGCATTGCTCTGCCTGTTTTGCCATAAGCTGTGGTTAAGCCAAAAAAAAAAAAACATAATCGTGTAATGCGCATAAATACTGTTTTCCCCCAAGACGAGATGTCATATAGGTCTACATCGTGGTGTTTGCGATAGCTGTTCCTACTTATCGAAATGCTGTATTGTTGAGCTGTATGGAATGCATATGTATTACTGTTGGCTGTTGGGCATTCTCAGTAATGAGTTTCACATGGATCAGGGTGCGCGTGTCCACTCATGATGTCAACATTTCAATCTTTAACAACCCCCGTTCAACAAACTTCTTATATTAGGCAGACCACATCAGTGGTTAGTATAAAGTTGATATTGCTAGGGTTAAATACTCATAACCGCTTGCTTCCAGACCAAGAAACAAAGAAATGTTTCTTGAAGGACGCTGAATAACCTACACTGTGGAAATCTGAAGGCCTTATTTTTGCCTGCACTCCTGTGGTCTCCCGGGACATAGGGACACCCTTGACAGATTCTACATGAAGTGAAGGCGCATTACCCCTGTCCGCATACGATGTGTACTGAATCTGCAAAGTTGTGCAATGTTCGTTCGCAATACTATTTAGCAATGCACCATCCAATATGTAGGCAATGGATACTATTCTGGACAAAAAATCAGATACAACGTCACTACTGCGACATGCTTTTTGATGGTCCTTTCTCGTCAAAGAGTATTTCCTATTCCTCAAGCTCATCAAGGTTGACTGGATCATGACCGAATGTTTTTCACTTTTCTATGTTTGATGGGTTTTTCAAAGCGTTCATTTTCTTTTCATGCAATCAAAATTCCTACACCATTCCTTTCCTTGTGGTGCAGCAGTTCAAAAGAGCCCCCCCCCCCCTACACTTGTTTTGTTAGCAGCGTCCTTTCAAGAAGCGTTCCCAGGTTTCTTCCTCGGGAATGGCAAGTAGGGGAGTATGTTTCAGCAAGGATCGGCGCAGGCACTGTATACATAGCCCTGGCAAGTTCTGCTATATCGTCAAAGATGTGAATGGTGAATATGAACAAGACAAGGAAGCCTTGTATTTATATCTGCAACGATAAAGCCGATGTTAAGAATAGGTTTCACACCTCTAGGTATACTGCTTATACTCTCTGGTACAAAATACCATCAAGAACTCACATTTCTTCGCTACCATGCGACTGGTACGTTAAATGCAATGTTTTCTCAGAAGATCTTGGTAGTGTTAGTCTGTAATCATGGAAATTGCAAGGGTTGACCCGCGGTAAACCTCGCCTTCCCTTTCTTTTTTTTCACCATCTTTCTTGTTTTCTCTTCTTCCCTCGTTCCCTCTTCTTTCCCCTTATCTTTTCTTCTCAACCTATTTTTTCGTTCTCGTTTTCTCTTTCCTTCCTTCTTCACATTCCATTTTTTGCTACCCTTCCCTATTATCTTTGTGTCGGGGGGGGGGGGTGCGCATATTATTTGTAATTGAATGTTTGAGACGAATAATTTGATTGATTATATATCATTTACCAATAAAAGTCGGTGCAAATTGAATACAAATTCCAAAGATTTTCTTTTCAAGTTTGAAAACTAAATGATCTTGTTAAGTCCGTTGATGAATGCACTTTTCCTTTTATGACTTTTTTTCGAAACATATTTTGGAAATAATTTAATAAAAAAGGGACATCAAGTTATTGAACTGACTGAAACTGAAAATTGCAATCATTTGGGCAAATCCGAACCCTTTTTTTTTGGGGGGGGGTCAATTTACAGATGCCCGAAGTGTCACTTATCTTATCTTAACAATTCAATTAGAGGTGTGACAATCTACGAATTGCTCAGATTCTTCGGCCGTTGCTGTGTCTGAATCCTAGAAGACTGTCTCTGCTCATTATGGACAAACCTTTTCATGCAGATGTGAATGCTCGCCCATTTTTCAGCCATATACCCCCAGGGCTATGAGGGAAACTTCTATATTGTTTATCAACACAAAAACCTTTAGGTGTCCCTTTAAAGAGAGCTATTAATGGTTGAATTACACAAGAAATCTTAAAACCACCTTTCGAACCATTTTTTGCCTTTGAGAACCATTAATGGATTTTCCAAAGGGCTGTTTTTCTTGGAGGTTTAAGGAGAAAGGGACTTCATATAGAACTTTTGTTCAAAATTTTTAATGGTTCTTAGAAACCAGAATGTCTTCAGAGAGGTACTTCTTAGAGCTTTCCTCCAAATTTTAGAACCATTTCAACCCGTTAAGGTCCTAAGACCCCCAAAGGGTTCTGATCGGAGTCCCGAGAACCAGTTTTATTCATTTTAAGAACCATTAATCCCTATTCACCTGAATGACAGATCAAACTACAACTTTTTTTTCGAAGGGTGCATATAACATTCAATTATTGTTGTCAGGGGCAACAGCCAAAAAATTAGGCAAAATTGGTTAAAATATGGATATTGATAGTTGGGTTTACCTTAAACTACCATTATCAAAAACTATAGAAGGGAAACAATTTTTTCTCAGTGTAAGTAGCAATATATGGGTTCAATATTGGGAAAATATGAAGGAAAAATATTGATAGCTTCATGGAAAATTTTTCCAGTTATATACCAGCCGGTAAGGCAAAAATAGCAAAAATTTGAAAAAAAAACATCATCAACTTTTCGTTGGGCCTATAACTACTAATATGCATCAATTTAAGCGTACATTGCTGCTAGCATCGAATAAGATAATTTATTCGTTTCTCTTTAAACTGATACCAATTTGGTATGTTTACATCTTTATAATGTGACCATTAGCCGCTAAGAATAGCTAATATTGGTGAAGAACATGCAAGTTTAGAGGTCATTGACCTCTTACGTCACGCTCCACCGCTCGTGACACTTAGACTTTGTTTTTCATATGGCCCAAGGGATGACCTATACAAATATCATAACAAGACAACCTGGTAAAAAAATCAGGATTAAATTGCTGGTATCTCCCGGACTAGTTTTGTGTTGAGGAAGTGATGTTGGTGTCCAAACGTATTCACCGGTAATCGACTTCTTGCCATTATTTTTGTCGGCAAGATGCGTAAACGCCGAATTTAGCACTTTTATACACGGCCCTGCAAGATGGCCGTTTCGGTTGTCAAATTATAATCCTCGAATATCTAATCACTGTGTTTTTCACCTAATTTAAACCTGCCCGTTTGGTATTAGCCCTAGGGCTGCATCCTGATTCCTTTCAGTTCTTTCCTCTGCCAGCTCATAGCATGAATTACAGGTCTCTGCGATGCAGCCCAGCCATTTCCTTGTCAAGCCTGCATCAGACTTGCCCTACATTTTTGTTTACTCCATATGTCAGTTTCGGCCAGACTCCCTCCCTGGTTCGGGCATCCTCCGTTTCACAATGCAAAATAAAGTCTATCTCTCCAACAGCATCAAAATGTACACTCATAATATGGATGAATAGTTCGTTTTAACTGTGGAAGAGGGGTCCCGTGCAGAGTTCATGACTAATTCCCCATCTTCCCAGGGCATGTTCATTTTTTGGTTCATTCTTGAAGCTGATTGAATTTATTCCCCACTTTTACCCAATAAGATGACAGGGGATCTATATATGAAGGTATATAATCATTTATATTAATAAACCTTCATGTTTTAACGAGCAAAACAGCGTTCAAACTGGCATGACCTGTGGATTTCTGTGAGCGATACGAAAAAACCCGCTTTTTTGAACACTTATCGGAGAATGGCCCTACAGTTATCTCGCATGCATGTTTTGCGACGCAATTCAAAAGCATTCGACTTGTACTTCATCGCTGTATAGGGAGATTGATCTGGTAAGTAAAAGGTGGATTAGCTGGGATTAGCACATATACAATACAGGTCTGTGAGCTGGATGACTGGGGACATGGCTTTTTTCAATTTGATAAAGTGCTGGCAGTAATGTTAGCACCCTTGGCTTGGAATTGACGCTTACAAGGGGAAATATATTAGTACTTTTCCCTTTACAAATGTAAACAACCCCACTTGTTTTCAATTGTGAAATTGATTTCGTGAGTGGTCCATTTCAGTCTGCATATTTTTCATGCCATTGTGTCCCTTTAAAACCTGGTTATTTGATTTGTCCCAAATTAGACTGCGGTTTTTGAGCATGAACCAAAAACTTAAATTGTGAACCCCAAACTGTGTGTCCCCATTGCCGGTACTGTCTGCCATAGCGAGGCTGTGTCTATGGGCGGTGACAGATTTTGCCTGGAAGCGAGTACCGACATCCGACTGTGGGTGCAAGGAGAGGATGAACTACTTAAGGATGATCAAGACCTAGCCAGTGAACAGTGAGGATATCCTATGGTGTTAAAGGGGGATGACCCGATTTAAGTCGGTGATAAATTTTTCATCTTGATAGAATGGCCTGTATTCACCACCCAAAACCCCATCTGTAAAGTTACGCGCCGCTATTTTAACTAAACCCGTTTAAGTGAGCTAAAAACGTGCTTTTGTAATCCCGTCAAGAGTACTGTGTAAAATTAATATTGGTCCGAACAATGGAGCATATTTTTCACTCATAACATCCAAACCAAACATCCTTTAGCCCTAGGATTTTTTACAGAAATGAGAAAAATAGTCGCTTGCTTCTGATACCAAAATTGTGACTACTTCAAGGCAATCTGGGTCCCTGGGGATGGGGCTATTAGCGATCAACCCATGTAACCTTTAATTAGATGATGGCAGGCCAGCCCAGCTTGTTTTCAATGTAGGGCACATTTCCTGAATGAGCCTATACAATACAGCAAACAGTGGTTACCCATCTTGCATCTTTCAAACGAATTTTAAATCCGGAAATAAATCACTCTGTGTTTTACATTCCGAATGAATGGTCTACCTTTTTTGGTTGGATTGCAATGCAGAAAATATTGGCAATGTTGGTAATTCTATCACTTTTATGAAAGAGTAAAAAGGGCCGTGGTCTGATCGCTAAAAGTCCTCGTCCCCAGAAGCCCAGATTTTATCAGAAGAGTGGTCAAAAATTTTTGGTATCAGAAGAAAGCTATTTTTTTCTCTGAAGTGTTAATTGGTAGTTAAGAGAGAAAGTGTACTCCATTTTGTTCGACCGCTAATTGGGTTTTTGGTATGAAGGCATTTTTATTAATATGAAACTTTATAATACTTAAATCGGGTCATCCTCGTTTAAGTATTAAAGTCCAATGAATCTATATAGAGGTCTTATGTCCCAACAATACCGAACAGCAGTACAAGGGGTTACGATGGCAACAGATTTGAAGATTTGAATCAGAGTTACTTGTCAGGACCAGTTGTGGTCCGTTTCCTGTTACGCTGTACAATCCACCAAAAAGATTGATCTGATATAAAATTGTGCACTGAAAAACTTGAGTCCTTTTTTTTATATTCCAGAGCTCTTTTCCCATTTTTGTCAGAAATTGCTTTCATTATCTGAAAACTACGTTGTAGTAAATATGTCATAGAATTTGTCCTTTAGTTTCAAGATTTAAATATATCCTAAAATCCATCACAATCACTGTGGAATGGTGGTAGTTTCCATATACTAAGGTACCCCTAAAATCAACTGTGTAGCCCTAACATGTTTTTCAGACCTTGGGGTTTAAAGCAAGTTTTCAAGAGCATGTAAGGCAAAACAAAATCTGTTTGCATTGCTTAAAATTAGATTTAGCGCATAGCTCTCGGTGCTTTTCTGTTTTTAACTTTGTTTTTTTTTGCTTTGTTTGCTTTTATAACAATTTTGCAGAGACCTCGGTTACTTTTTAACACAACTACTCCCTGCGCACAAAATTTGGAAACCATCAGAAGCCGCACTCAAAACCTGTCACCGGCGTATCCTAATCAAGCCTGAGTCTTCCACGATGAGTTTGTATGTCCTGTCCTTTGTGGTTGACATACTAGAAATTTGCTGTGACTAGACACAACAGCGGACAAATTGGTTGATGCAATTTAAAGTGATGTTTTCATTTTGGTGGTGGGGGGTGGTCAATGAGTTTTGAGTGCTTTCTTGTTTGTGTGTGGTTTCCCAGTATTTGTTGGGTCCAGTATTGTTGGTTCCCATGCTTGAAATGGTTCCCATGTTTTGGTGGTTCCCAGTTTTTGGTGGTTCCCGTGTTTGGTGGTTCCCAGTGTTTGGTGTTTTGGCGGGTTCGTTCCCAGTGTTGTGCGGTTCCCAGTGTTTGGCGGTTCCCAGTGTTTGGCGGTTTCCGCAGTGTTTGGCGGTTCCCAGTGTTTGGCGGTTCCCAGTGTTTGGCGGTTCCAGTGTTGGGCGGTTCCCAGTTGTTTTGGTGGTTCCCAGTGTTTGGCGATTCCCAGTTTTTGGCGATTCCCATGGCTTGGTGTTTCCAATGTTTGTGGTTCCATGTTTTTTGGTGGTTTTCAGTGTTTATCTGTGGTTCCTGGTGTTTGATGGTTCCTGGTGTTAGGTTGATTTCATGACTTCGGTGGTTTCCACTTTTAGGCGGTTCCATGTCTTGGTGGATCGCATGTACTGGGGTTCGCAGTGTTGGTAGTTCCTACTGGCTGTTTCTCAGTGGTTCACAGTGTCTATTGGTACTTATTTTTGGTCTGCATATTCCATTCATCTTCTTATAGCTTATAATTATGGTTTCTTGTAGTTTTAAATCCGGTTTTGTCCCAGCTAAACAGGGTGGCCGGATTACCTCACACTCAGCAATACTGCTGGGAGAGGATTTATTGGAGTCAAAATGGAATGTGTATGTAATATAGGACACAAGATACTCAAACATATAATAGATAAATTGGATGTCTCTTTTTCGTCCAATACCAAATTTATGGGTCTCGCCATGAGTTGAAAAAATATTGGGCTCGACGTCGTCTCGCCCAATATTCTTTCAACTCATGGCTTGACCAATAAATTGGGTATTGGACTCAGTGAATCCAATTTTATACCAAACTTGGTTTATGGAGTTTACATGCAAACCCTCATTTGTTTATGAGTCATTTGTTTATGAGGTTCCAATGTCAATTCAAGGTCAAAGGTCATGTGAGCATTTCATCACACTATCCAAAAATAAAAAGAATGCAAACTTGTATTTGGGATTTGTTTATGGTTATTTTGGTGGGGGAGCCTCCGGAGGACGGATTTCAGTGAAAGCAGACTCTGTGACAGATGTTCCTGGTCACTCTGTTTCCTGCTATTAAGTAGGGCCATATGTTCCAAAAATCTCTGAAAATCGAACAAATGAGGGGAGTTCATGGCACAGCTCTATGTGAGCTTACACTTTAAAATGGAAGACACTTGTGTGCTATCGGATCATTGGGGGTATTTTATTTAAAGGGGGAGCCCGATTTACAGGATATGAGTTTACACTTATAGAATGGCCTTTACTCAAAACCCCATCTGTAAAGTTTCGCGCCGATATTTCAATCCGTTTTGATGTGAGAGCTAAAAAATGCGATTTGTAAGCCCATAGAGTACTGTGTAAAATTAATATTAGTCGACCAAAATGGGGCACATTTGTGCTTCATAACTTCCAAACCAAATATCCTTTGGCTCTCAGATTTCACAGGGCAAATGAGAAAAATAGTAGCTTTCTTCTGATACCAAAATATTGACCACTTCCGGTAAAATCTGGGGCTTCTGGGGACGAGACTATTAGCAATCGGGCCCTGGACTTTAAGAGTGTGCATAAAGAAAATACCGGCTTATGGAAGTGGACTGTTCTGTAAAATTGTTGACTTTGGGTAAATTTAGGACATCAGTGGGCCCCTGCATACAGGCCTGCATGGACTTAGACTGGTTCGGAGTTCAGAAATGATGAATGTTATTGGCATTCGTGTTAAAAGTGGGCAGACAAGGTTTTGGGGGTGTTATATGGCCTCCATTTTTCTGATTAAACTTTCAAAATATTATTTTCTCAATTTTATTTGAGAAAAGATTTCTCACGGGAAAGCACTTTGTTTACTATAAAAGAGAGAAAAGGGATGCCCAGAGTGTTTGCTAAGTGCCACTGTTTCGATTGCCCACAATAGGGAGTGGGGAATCCCCAAGGAGTGATAAACTTAGAAACTTGTTTATGTTTTGAGATCAGAACATTGTAAGATTAGGGAATTTCCCCATAGAGTTATATATATGAAGTGATATAATTCGGGTGATGAATTCCGATTGGTAGCTAGTGTAAGGTTATGAGGATGATGTAATGATTATTGTTAGAAAGGGGAATCTATCTGTGAGTAGTTAAAATACTATCACTGGAAGGATCTCGCGCATCCACTACTAACATGTAGCTAGAAGATAGCTAGTTTTACTCTGATTAAGGAGCAGACATAAGTACCTAGTGCCAGGATATATAATTCCATGTGAGCAGAGTTGCTGTAATTATTTCTACTGTCGTCTTTGAAGCCAAAAGTGCTGGGAATCAAAATAAGATTCCAAATTGTGGACAGATAGAAATCGTGGTGATTATCTTGGACTGATATACTGGGATTTATGTCGCGAGGGATTAAAATATTGGGCTCGACTCGTCTCGCCCAATATTTCTTTCAACTCATGGCTTGACCAATAATTTGGGTATTCGGACCTCAAAGTGAATCCACTTATAACCAAACTTGTTTATGGAGTTTACATCAAACCCTCATTTGTTATGAGGTCATTTAAGTTTTGAGTTCCAATGTCACATATCAAGGGTCAAGGTCATGTTAGGGAACCTTTCAGTCACCTTCCAAAAATACAGAATGCAAACTTGTATTTGGGATTTGTTTTATGGTTAATTTTTGGTGGGGGAGCCTCCGGAGGCCCGGATTTCAGTGACAGCAGACACTCTGTGACAGATTTTCTCCCTGGGCACTCTGTTTCCTGTATCAGTAGGGCCATACTGTTTCCAAAAATCTCTGAAAAGCGAACAAATGAGTCGGAGTTTCATGGCACATGCTCTATGTGAGCTTACACTTAAAATGGAAAGAAACTTGTCGTGCTATCGATCATCTGGGGTTCTTTTATTAAAGGGGATGGCCCGATTTAAGGATATGAATTTACATCTTGATAGATTGGCCTTTTACTCCAAAACCCCATCTGCTAATTTTCGCGCCTACTATTTCCAAATCCCGTTTTGATTGTGAGCGCTAAAAATGCGATTTTGTAGCCCCATAGAGTACATGTGTAAAATTAATATTGTCCGACCAAAAGGGGCACTTTGTCGCGTCATAACTTCCAAACCCAATATCCATTGTGGCTCTCATATTTCACAGGGCAAATGAGAAAATAGTAAGCTTTCCCTTCTGATACCCAAAATTTGACCACTTCCGGTAAAATCTGGGTGCTTCTTTCTGGGGACGATGACTATTAGCAATCGGGGCCATGGCCCTTTAAGAGTGTGCATAAAGAAAATACCTAAGGCTTATGGAAGTGGACTGTTCTGTAAATTGTTGACTTTGGGTTAATTTAGGACATCATTGGCCCCCTCATAACAGGCGCTGCATGTACTAGACATGGTTCGGAATTTCAAAATGATGAATTGTTATTGGCATTTCGTGTTTAAAAGTGGGCAAGGACAAGGTTTATGTGGGGTGTTCTACTTGGCCTCCATTTTTCTGATTGAAACTTTCAAAAATAATTTTATTTTCCTCATTTTACATTTGAGAAAAGATTTCTCACGGGAAAGCACTTTGTTTACTATAAAAGAGAGAAAAGGGTATTCCCGCAAGAGCTGTTTTGCTAAGTGCAACCTGTTTAGATTGTCAAGCAATATAGTGGAAGTGGGGAATTCCCCAAGGATGCTAAACTGTAGAAACTTGTTATGTTTTGATATCCAACATTGAAGATCAGGACATTTCCCCATAAGTTATATATATGAAGTGATTTAATTCGGTGTGATTATTCCGATTGTTCAGCTAGTGTCGTGTTATGATTTTTATGCTGAGGATGATGTGATGATTATTGTTAGAAAGTGGAATCTATCTGTGAGTAGTTAAAATACTATCACTGGAAGGACTCTCTGGCCAGCATCCACTACTAACCAGTAGCTAGAAGATAGCTAGTTTTACTCGCGCATTAAGGACAGAGCAGAAATCAAGTACCTAGTGCCCGGATATACATTCAAAAAAAAAAAAAAAAATACAAATTCCAATGTGAGCAGCAGTTTGCTGTCATTATTCTAAACTGTCGCTTTGAAGAGCCAAATGTACTGGGAATCAAAATAAGATCACCAATTGTGGACAGATAGAATCGTGGTGATTATCCTTGGGACTGATATACTGGGATTATGTCGTCGAGGGACTTAATTTAAACCTTGTTAGTCCTTGAACTGCTTGACAAAGTTATTTCTTCGGACTGAGAAGATTCCCATGGAATATACTACCTGAAGAGTTAAATTATGATGACCACTTTGCATACTGTCATTGGAGTCTTCGCGTGAGGAGCAATATCAATCGTTGAACGGCAACGCCTGCAACCTAGGATACCTAGAACTCTTTATAAGATACTCTTAAATTGTGGTAATTTATATTAATTATCATGGGCCTGTTTTGACAATCCAAAGTCTTGAACCAAACCAATTACAGATCATTAAAACTGTTTATTAACATTTAGGTCATTTGTGCACAATGCCTCATTTATTTGTGTTTGAAAGGTATTTCTGACCTTGGACTTCTACGAGACGGCATACAGAATTGGGGGCTCCGTCTTTCCTGAAATTGAATTGAGATAAATTCTGAGCCTTATTGTTCGCACTTTACACACCTAAAAAGTGTTTATATTTTAACATTGTGCACATTTTTGGCATCACAAAATTTTGTGTGTATTACATGCTACTCCCACTTTACCATTGTAGTTTGGTTCCAGAGTTAGTATATTGTGTTGTATAGGACAATCACAATGGAGTTTGATCTCAGAAGTGTTCATAGGGCAAATAATTGGGAGAAGTTTGATGAGTTGAAAAAACCTGAGTTTAATGAAACTAGCCAGCATTTAAGGACTTGAGGCAAACATGCTTATGAGAAAGCACGTCATCAGCAATAGTTTGATTGAAAAATTTTGTCCGGAAATGTTTGGGGTCTGTTCATATTTGGATAGGATAGAAGAAATTCAGGAACAGGGCAAAAAGTGATGCATTCAATTAATAAGAACTTGAAATTCAAAGGAATTGAATAGAATTGAAAAGATGGAAATGGAACAAAAAGAAAAGGAAATAGCAAATTCAGAAGGAACAGAAAGAAAAGGAAATTGATTAGAGAAAGTAAAAATTGCAATGCAAATGCAAAAAGAGATCCAACAAAAGAGATGGAATTGCAAATTGAAAAGGAAAAAGACTTGGAAAAGGAAAAATTACAAATGAGATGAACAAAAGAGCTTGAAGTGCTCAACTAGAGTTAGAAAAATTGAAACAACAGGTCTAGCTCATCAGACCTTCCCAAGTCCCTCTGGTTTTTGATGCGGCGAAAATTTCGCCTGGTCTCCAAAATTTTCAGGAAAAGAGTCAGACAAATACTTCTTACACTTGATAAACATTGGCCAATAGCCTTGAAATGGCCCCAGGATCTTGGACTTTTTGCTACGTCAGTGTTCATTGGTAAATGCCCGGAATATATTCACCATGTCATTAGACAATGTAGTGATTTAGTGAACTAGTTAAGCAGGCAATGCTCAAAGCATTCCGTAGGCATATGACAAAAATTCAGGTCTTGTCAGAAAAAGGATGACCCAGACCCATGTTGAATTGGCATCTTGTAAAGGACACATGTTTGATGCTGGCTTCTCTCAAAAGAAGTCGGGCAAAATTTTGTCAAGCTTAGGAGTTATGTTTAGTTGAAGAAGTTCACACCGTGTCTACATCCATATATCAAAACAGCATCCGGATGAAAACAAAATTGACAGTTTGCGTGAAGCAGGCGTAAAGGCCGACGATTATGCATTTGACTAAACACGAATTAAGTCATACTAGTAGGCCTATAGCCAAGAATTTACTAGGTACAACCAAATACAACAATAGTCGGGTTCTAACAAATGGTAGCACTCAGGAGGGGAAATCCCAGTCAGGTTCCCATGAAAATAGGGAGTAAAGAAAGTAATTGCAATGGTGCTAATCAGAAACATGGGATGGGACCCAACTCACAGTTCACATGCAATATCACTACTACTGTCAAAAGCCAGGACATCAAGGTCCGGTGTTGGAGATACATGGCTATCCCCCCAAAAGAGGGAGCCAAAATTAAGGATCCAGCCAATAGCTTGTGCATTACTTTGAAGGTCAAAGTTCATTCTTCTGTTCAAACAAGAATCCCACAAAAGGTAGGAATTAGACACAGAAAAAGTAAGGATGACTTTAAGCCTGTTTGTTTTGGTCAGGGATTTGTTCAACTTCAGGTGCTCGTTTAAGATCCAAAACCCATTAGAATGCAATGGCGGGACACGTGCTGCGCGCAGGGAATCCAGGATATTGTAAGATGCCTAGGTGGTCCATTTGGTATTGAGAGTTCCCCCCCCCCCCAACAGAACTATTCTTGATTCGGTGGGATGGTATGTAGGTGGTATTAGTGTCCCGTTCTGAGGGGTCACATGGGTGGGAAGAGGAATGTTTGTGGAATCAGAGCTGTGTGGGTTTCTTCGTGGAACTGTCACAATTGCTGGTGTTAGACAGACAATGGACGCGCTGGGGGTGGCGGGGGCTCGTGACGTCCCAGGTTAAAGGTGTATCCAGGTGTGTGTTAGGAATGATTGTTGTGCAGGGGGGGGTAACAGTGCTCCCAGATCCCATAGTTTCCCATGTGCCCTGGTGGAAACAGTGTTATAAAGACGTTGATGAGGAAATAGACATTTTTCCCGCATGTGCAGTAACTAGGGGTCAATGACCTCACGGAAATAGTGAGCATGTGATGATCAATAATACTCATACACCTAGGAAGAGCGGCCGAGTATGACTTGGTCCCAAATTTAGAGGATACTTTGTTCTCAAAGCACCAGAATTTGGAGTCATCTTCCCCTTCAGGGGAGACGAAATTCCCTAGTTAGTGTAAAACCAGCCCCTGAGCACAAACAAAGTGACAAGCTGGTAAACATGAAAATCCAGCCCTCCCGCTGATGAGCAGGATTAGAGTTAGGGACTGTAAAGTAGACCCTTTAAGCCATGACAAGCTGTAACGATGAACAGCACAAGAGACCCAAAAAGCCCCCAAAAAAGACAAAACTTAGGTAATTAGTGTGAGAGGGGCACATCGTCGTAACAGGAAGCCGAGCAAACTCCTGCATGTTTCTACAAGCAAAATGTTTGTCCTCACATGAGAAAATGGCGGCCACCTAATGCACTTGTAGATGAGGAATGGAAGGTCGCTGCATCAAATGTATCCTAGGTATACCATAGTGTGAACGATAGGCATCAGCCCTGAAGTCCCATGCAGGACACTTAGGTGTGAATAAAACCAATGACAGAATTAGGAGTCCATTTTTTGGTGGCCCTACAATCAAAAAAGATGTGTCTGATTATTGTAAGACTTGTCACACATACATGTCAAATGGTGGGCTAGCCCACTCAGAAAATTCCTAACTGCTCCCTTGCACCACTTACCAGCATTTTATGGCCATTTAGTAGGGTCGTTAATAATTGCGTAGGACCCACTATCCAAGACGAAGTCAGAAATCCCAAGTATTCACTGACCATCATGTGTGCTTCCACAGGAATTCCCTGGCTATACCCTTGAGAATATTAGTGCACAGAAATATAGTTAAAAGCTCTAACACAGTTTTTCACAGCCTAGTAGGATCTTCCAAAGTCAATTGCAGTCTGATCAAGATCAAATTTCATGTCAGAGTTTGTTCCAACAAGTCATCGACCAGTTGGGAATTTCCCAGTCAGTTCTTCATCATACCACCCATCAGAGTCCAGGGGGCCCTGGCAAGGTACCGACCGACACTTGAAAACGATGATTCAAACCTAGTTGTTTTGAATTTGGAGGATTGGGATGAGGGAGTTCATGCTCCTTTTTATTTAACTACCAGGTAGGCTGTACAAGAGTCAGTTAGGATTCAGGTCCATTTGAGTTGGTGTTTTGGGGTCCGCCCCCACAAAGTTAGGGGACATTAAACTAACTGAACGCGAAGTGGTTGTGTGAAATCCTGATGTGAATTATGTTGACTAATGTGTCTCAATTTAGACACAGTCTCCAAGAGCCACATAAATTGCCAAAGCCAATCTCAAGCAGAGCCAGGCAAAAATGAAACATGGTATGTACCAGGATGCCAGGAACAGTATTCAAGCCAGGTGAAAAGTTTTGGCACTATTTTCAATACAAGGGCATCTTGCAAGCCAAGTATTCCTGGACCATTGAGATTGAGAACAGTGTTGGGGTGGGAGGACCTGTGTGACTATGTTATCAAAACACCAGGTTAGAGGCGGGGGTAAGGTCACCAATGGGTGTGGTCAGAGGGTAAGTCATAAATATCGTCAGATGGACTGTGAGGGTAGGGATGAAGAGAGGGAGGTGTATGTCATGAGACGGAGTTAAGGGGCCCTGCGTGTTTGTGGTGTCATCCAGAGTAGTGATGAAAGGGTACAAATGATGACATACGGGTCAGAACCGACAAAAAACAGCACTGTAAACACAAAAATGATTATGTTGTTGTCAAAGTTGTCAAATTCGACATACTTGTCCAATTGGTCGTACAAGGTGAAGTTGTAGGGTCACCGTCCCACAGCGTCGTCAACAAGTGAATTGGGGGGAGAGTTATTCATGATTGGGAACGTGTTTCCGATTAGGTCTGCCGGTCTGCTGCAGTGGTGTGAGAGACACAGTGCATAGGGGGGGAGGCGATGGGTGTGACCCAGGTACACTTGCGGGATGATGGTCAGCGTTCCGGCAGCCGTGTGGAGAGAGCAACAGGGGTGTGCGGGGGAGAGAGGACTGCTCAATCAAGTGTTGCACGATCATGAAAAAAAAAAAGAGAAGTCAGAAGGAGTAATGATACAGTGGTTAAACAATGGAATAGTAGAGGCAAGAGCAATAGGTGGTGAATGGGCTGTGTTCCCAATGGTAGTTCGTGGGTTCCCGGCGGAACCGTGAGGGTGCAGTTCGGTTGTGTGGGGGGGCACAGAGTGCGGAAAGGGGGGGGGGCAAGCGCTGGGTCGGGGCCCAAACGCGGACTCATATCCGATCCGCGCGGGTGCGGGGATGGAGATTCAAGGATAGGAGGGGAAAGGGCGCTAATGGGTTAGCAGAGTTGATTGGGAGGGGGAGTTGGGCAGGGGTTGGCTCCCTCCGGACCGTGGGGGGGGGCCGAAAACGGGCAGCGGGTGCGGAAGCGGCTCCGATGGCAGTTAGCCAAGACGAAAGAATCAGTTTGGGCTCTCAAAAGGTGCGGGGCCGGGCAGACTCCGTTCAGAGGGAGGATGAAAGAGTAGTTTCAGACAGAGAAAAATGGGAAAGCCTATGGGGCGAGGGTAGCTCCGGGGGTACAGGAACATGGAAACACATAACAGCCCAGCACTAGGTGAGAAATGATCTCAACAGGGAGACTGTGAAGCGGGTGAAAATGATGTTTGGGGCCATGTCAAATGTGGTCACAGGGGGGGAGGGGGGGGGGGGGGGCAGGGGAGGGGGGTCCTTGATGGGCGGATTGAGGACGAGGGAGGGTGTGCAAAATGGATGTGGCCAATCACTGGGTCGGAAAAGGGGGTGAGCAATTAGAAATTCCCGCACCGTGCGGGTGGGGGGGGGGGGGGGGGGGGGGGGGTGGGGGCGGGGGCCACAAAGCAAGAGAGATCTCATGAGATTCCTTAGGTAGGTCGGGTATTACACAAATACTGTCTCAATTTCTCAGAACTTTGGGCATGTCCGCTGACCAAGGGGGGCCTTTGAAAACACCGCAAAATTGTGGGTCAAGAGCAATCCAAAAACGTTTGAGAAATCAAATCTATTTTGATGAAGGCGCCAGTTTTGAGTGCGCCCAGAACTTTCAAGAAACAATTGCCCGTGGCAGTTATGCCAGTGATGTCGCTGCTGGTGTGTGGAGTTCTCTCAACAAGCAGAAAAATTATGTAGATCATCCTGTATGCATTTCTCTTCTCTAAGAAGTTGACAAACAGCAAAAAACGGTACCAACAAGGTTGGGAGAAAGAATGGTCTGTGGCATTGCTATGTCTATTGCAAAATTTTGAGTGTACTTGAGTAGCGTAGCAGGGGCAACTGGCCAGTCTAGTGTACAGGGACGGATCACAATCCGGGAAGCTGTCATCCACAAGACATGAAAAACAGAAATCAGAGACTTGTCAGGTGGTTTTAACTCTACAAGAAATACAATCTGGACTAAGACATATCAAAGGAAAGAAAATGTCTTGGCATATGCCTTGTCCAGAGCTGCCTTAATTTTGTTCAAATTATTAGTTCCGATGGTTATGTGAAGATGGTGAGCGGTGTGAAGGCAGCAATGCAGAGCAACATGATAGCAAGAGTGGTGAGGAATTTGCACTGGTGGAAACTGTAATGTACAGAGATTCACACAAGTGTTGGGTTACGAGTGGATAAAACCATGATGTGGGGGGAGGCGATGATTTTCATGTCATATCAAAGTGGGTTTTTTTTAAGGGGGGTAGGATGTGGGGTATAAAATGGCCTCCATTTTCTGATAAAGCTGTGTGTCAAAGAAGTGATTATTTTCTCAATTTTAGGTGTAGTGAAGAGGTTTCGTCACGGTGAGGGAGCTACTGTGTTTTACTATAAAGAGAGAAAGAAGGGATTCCCAAGAGTTGGTTTGCTAAGTGCAGGGGGCCTGTGTATGCACAATGGGGAAGGTGGGGGGGAATTCCCCAACGATGCTAAAGCTGTGGCAAGAACGTTGTTGGGTAAGTGGTTGAGATCAAAACATTGGAGGATCAGTTGAAGGGTCCCCATAGGGAGTGATATATATGAATGGGGGTGTGGGTAAGGGGAGGGGGAAAGGGGTTGAGGTGAATTCGCGATTGGTCAGCTAGTGTAAGGGGAGGTTTATGCGCTGATGATTGTAAGGATGATACTTGTTAGAGAGTGGGAATCATACTTAGTGAGGTTAAAATATCTGTAATGACTCTCTGCCAGCATCCGCTACTAACAAGTAGCTAGAAATAGCGAGTTTAACTCTGCATTAATGAGCAACATCAAGTACCGTAGTGCCAGATATAAATTGGCGGCAGGGTGTGTGAGCAAGTTTCTGGCATTATTCTACCACTGCGGCTGTGAAGCCAAAATGCTGGAAATGGGATCAATAGATTCCAAATTGGTGGACAAAGACAGTCGGTGTGGTGTGTCATTGATCGGTGGGGTGCTGTGATTACTGGGGTGGAGATGTCGTCTGAGGGACTTATTTGGGGAAACCTTGTAGGGTTCTTGAACTGCTGGACAAAAGTTAGCTTCAGGACTAAGAATGATTGCCATGGACTAGTAACGTACCTAAGAGTTACATTGAAGTTGAACTTGCATACTGTCCCATTTGGGAGTCTTCGCTGTGAGGTACATATCACGTTGAAGCTGCAACGGGGCCTTCGGAACATAGGTTCAGAACTCTTTATATAAGGTGCCATAGGGGGGGGGGGGGGGGGGGTGGTGGGGGGGAGGGCGGGGGGGGGGGGGGGGTGGCAAACGGATGGGTGACGTGCCGGGGGGGGGGTGGGGGCGCGGGGGCATCGTGGAGGGTGCCCCGACGGGGGGGAACACCACATGGTGCAGCGGATGATAGATTGGCAAGGGGTGGGGGTGGGGGGGGTGGGGTTTTTTTTAAAATGTTTCGTTTTTTTTGTGTGTGTTGGGTGGTTCTGGGTTTTTTTATTGTGGTTTCCTACTCGCCCCCAATCCAAGCCTGCCACTATCCTACCCCTCTGGGACAGGGTGGTCGGCACGCCCGGAAAACCGAGACGCAATGCGGCCAGCCATGGCGCTCTATACACCGGGGTCCTCACTACGGGCCGAGTACGGCCTTCCGAACGCAAGGCGTCTAGGCTTGGCAGCCAGGAGCTGGCAAGGGGGGGGGCTCACCGGCCCCGACCACGCAAGGAGTCAGAAAAGAGGTGTGAAGTGACGTGACGTGCGGGTATTGAAGGGGGTGGGGTAGAATCATACGTAGGGTCAACCCGCGAGGTGGTGGGGGGGAGAGGCGAAAGAAGGGGAACAATGGAGAGGAGGTGTGGAATTAAGAGATCGGGTAGTATGCCGACGAACAAGAACAGAAAAAGAGAATGGGGGAAGAGATGCGGGAAGATGAAGGTGGCTAAACAATGAGACCGGGTAAGGAGGAAGAGGGGGGCTAGAAACGATGAGTCTGTGTGGCGGGCGGGGGGTGGGATGGAAGGTGGTCCAATGCCCCGCGCTATAGAGTTGACAGCACACCCCCGAGGAGAATAGGGCAAGGAAACTCGCGGGACGAAGGGGCTGTGCCCGCTCCGAACAATACCAAAGGTACCCCCGCCAACGCGCTCCAACCAGGGGAGATGTCTGCAACCTAGGCCGACGAGATGCACTCGGGCCATGAGGCGAGAGAACGGCTCAACAAAAACGAAGGCGTGAGGTCCCGATAATGGGAGGGGGAGATAGGGGGAGGGAGAGGGAAGAATGGGAGAACGCAGCGGGAAGGGTTTTCCTTCCGACTTTTTTCCTATCTCTTTCCCGGATTTTTTTGGACATACTCAAATTCTGAACCATTACATACATTACAACTGTTTTCGGTTATACCATTAAGTCATTTGGTGCACAGCTCATTTATTTGTGTTTGAAAGGTATTCTGACCTTGGAACGTACGAGACGTCATAACGGGCAATTCAAAATTCTTGGTTGCACACTCCATTATAAGAATTGGCAAATATATAATGCTACTAGTTAATAACAGATGGTTAAAGGCCTGATTGCAAGATTTTGAAAATGTAATTTTTTTGTGTAATAATTGAAACTGGGCAACTGGAAATAAAGTCCCCCTAAATGGGCCCAATTTGTAAAGTTGAGGATAAATCCATTTTTTGTTTTCATGCAGTTAACACTTATGTAGGGATAACAGTGCCATAGGATACTGTGTAAAAACAAAAATTCTTATCTGGAATTTTATAACACAGTTTTTATTTTTCTCGATAAGACTTCAATTTGAGCTAGTTTTCTCACAGTGATTAGTATAGTTACAAGGTCATTGGGATGTATGCAAAATCCTGATTTTGTGTTGAAAATGAAGGCACTCACTCCTCGGAAAGTCTCTGATTCAGCCTGTACATTGGTTCAAATGTTCTGGTTGGTGTAATCCCTGGTTAATGTTTCAGAATGATCCAATTTTAATCATTATTTGTTTTCAGAATCTTCTCTCCTATTCATTGTACAGGCAGATTGAAATATCCATAAAACAGTGAAGTAGGCGTCATGTCACGGTACAGGCTAGCAGTAATTGTGCTTTCCAATTAAATTGTTGATTAAGTTGGACATTGGCTGATGGGGAGGCGAAATGATTGTTGAAAGGAGTTGTAGGGATGTTTTGCTTCTGGGAGGGGGGAGGTCTCATGAGTTTTGGGGCGTAAGTCCCTTCGATGAGTAGAAATGCACAGCTTTGTTTAAAATTGCCAGGATGGTGGCAGCGTTGTGTTTTACTCATTGTCCTGTGTGGCACGTGCTTATCCATACATAAAGGATTTACAGCATGAAAACGAAAAATTTGAAATGTCTCAAACTTTGGAATTGACAATTTCAGTGAACTATCTTATTTTAAGGTTGATATTTTCTTATTACACAAAAAAAAATATTTCAAAATCTCTGAATCAGCCTTTAATGTCCCGTTTTATTTCTTGGTACTTTCTGGTTGCTGGTGGTAATTGGTTTGTGGTGTCAGGTGGAGAAAGAGGTGGTGTATAGTGTCAGATGTCTGGTCTCTGGTGTCGATGTATGGTCTCAGGTGTCACGAATTATGTTGGGTGTCAGGTACAAGGTGTATGGGGTTTGGTGTCTGGTTAAGTGTCAGGCATTTGGTGCCTGGTGTTGGGTGTCATGTTGAGTGTCACATGTTGGTGTTGGGTGTCAGATGTCAGATGTTGGTGTCAAGTTGGGTGTTGGGTGTCAGATGGCTATCAAATGTTGGGTTTGGGTGTCAGATGCCGGGTGTCAGATCAAGTGTCCGACATTTGATGTCGGGTGTTGGATGTTGATGGTAAAATGTTGGGTGTTAAGTGTCAGATGTTTGGTGTCAGATGCTGGGTGTCAGAATTTTAGTGTCAAGTGTTGGGTGTCGGGTGTCAGTTGTAAAATGTCGAGTGACAGGTATCAAATGTTAGGTGTCATGTGTTGGGTGTCAGATGTTGGGTGTCAGGAGTCATGTTTGGTGTCAGGTCAAATGTTAAGGGTCAGGTGTTGGGTATAGGATGCCTGGTGTCAGTTTATGGGTGTCTATTTTCTGAAGCCAGTTATCTTGTGCCAGGACTTAAGTGTCTGGTCTCCTGTGTCAGGTGTCTTTTGTCTGGTTCCTAGTTTCTGGTTAGGCCAAGAAAAAAAACAAGTTTGTCTCAGAAGATCGCGCGCATTATGTTTGAAATTGGGTTTTGACCGCTTAATTTTTTTTTTAGGTTTTACTCACTTTAAATTTTTTTGTAAAAAATTTCAGGAAAAAAATGAAAATTTGGCCGCGAAGCAGCCAAAAAAATTGAAAAAAGTGGGCAAAAAATGCATTAAAAAAACAAACGCATTTCGCATTAGCATTTTTCTAAAAAAAAAACACATTTCGCATTGCGATTTTTCACTTTTCTTCTGAGACAAATTTTTTTTGGCCTTTGCATATTTACATTCTCAAAATGAAATGTGTATAGTAATAAAGGGCACAAGATTCTGAAACAAATAATGATAAAATTGGATGGATTTTTTCTCACAATACTCCCTAGTAATTGGTCTCGCTATGAGTTTTTAAAAAATTGTGCTCGTCGCTGTGAGACTCGCACAATTTTTTTTTAAACTCATAGCTCGACCAATTACTTGGAGCATTGTGCTCAAATCCATCCAATTTTATATCAAACTAATTAAAAAACTCTCGCCTGGTCATAGCAAAACAGAAAATGATCATCGTCTCCACCCATGATGATTCAGAATGCTCCTAATGGGGGTAATGATTATAAACCCCATAGACTATGTACACCCCTGTAATATGTTTTGTACTGCAACTATAAAGTATGGGTCATACATATTGCATCAAACACATTTCTTTTTTTATATTTTTGATAATACAGAAAATTTGACACTATTTTGAAAGGCATAGGCTATTCTAAAATCACCCCATATGCCTTGAACATATTTTGTCTAAATTGTCTAAACTATAATTTGTAGATGGGGCAAGCTACAAGCTATACATTTTTCAAGTCCTGTGGACTGACAAACAACGATGACATACTAACACAATCTGAGCACTTTCAAATTATGACCCCTGTATAAACCTTTCCCCTTTATTTTGCTAAACCTCATAATTGAGTGTGGCAATCCAGATTTTTGAATTCAGCACCCTCCAATTATCCTAAAAAGCTAGTTTACCACTTTTAAACACCAAATGCTGACAACATTTTATTGAAGCTTAAGTGTGGTGCAATGAGAGATTTCGAATAATCAGGTTGCCCTAAAAAATTGAAAGTACTGTTTTCTCTGCTCCAAAACCAGATGGAAGACGAATTGACAAAACAACTGGTCCAGCTTGGACAAGAATGGCTAAAGATATAGATTTGGTGGAAACATTCTAGGGAGGGATTCCTCCTTCAAGAGTGATCTAAAGCCAGGGATATGCGATCTGACTATTTTTGCCCTGATGTAAAGCTTCCATAAAAAATATCCCATCGAAAATATTAAGTTAAGAATGTTTTCTTCTTTGGTACAAAAATTGTATACGACAATCGAATTCCAGGCCTATGTTTTATATGAAACATAACACTCAAATCGCCTGTCCGCTCGTTTAAGACATGTCTGTAGCCAAATACAAGGAAGATCTCCTATGAATGTCTATCTAGATATGAAATTACTATCATGACACAATTTTGGGTGCCCTCAAAATCTCTCGTTGCAACCTTTAAGTATTGACACCAGGCAGCAAAATTCCACACAAACCTAGTCGTAGGTTCCCAGTAGTTATCTATCAGCCCTTCTGAAGATGCCCCACAACCTGATATAACCTAATTTCTTTTCTGGATGATGATACCAAACTCGGATTGATGGTGCGAATTGTGGGGTCAGGCCGAGGACCGGTATATCCTTTACAGAGACGACTGGCAATTGAAAAATAGTGCCCCCAAGATTTTCCAAATTGAGTATTCTGCTGGTTGTAAAGCCTTTTTATATACACTACCCTCACCTGAAATTATTAGACCAAATCAGCGCCCTTATGGATAACAGAATCGATTTTAATAATTAATGTTGCCATGAACATGAATTGTCAGCAGGCCCGTAGCCATGAATTTATATTGTGGGGGGGTGTGGATTTGCCAGAAGTGTAAACCTTGATTTCCGTACCACAAAACCGATTTTTTTGTTTGCGCCTCGCGGGTTGAGACCCACTTGTTTTTCATTCAACCACGTCTTCCATAATTCCCTGAAGGGGACCGGGGGGGGGGGGGGAAATTTAATTTAAATAATTATCTTAACATACCCTGCTGCAAAACAGTATAATACCAACACCTCATGCGTAATACAATAGAATTAACCACTGCTTATTCATTCATATAGCACAAACAAAACAACAGCCCTTGAAACAAAACATAAGTTAGGCAGGGGCCAACTTTAACATTACCAAGCGGACCTTCATCATAAAGCGGACCTTTTGCCTTTTTTGGAGGGGTGCGTCGCACCCCCTGCACCCGCCCTGCTACGGCCCTGATTAGCAGACAGCGTAAATGGTATTTAATCATACGCAAACACACGCCATATGCATGATTCCCCAGCATGACCCTGTTGACCGGTCTGTTGACTTGTGCGGTGTTAATATCAATGAGTACGAGTCTATGATTATCATTTAATATACCCATTGTTGATTAAACTTATGGCAAACTTAAAGTTTGCAATACAAATTACATTTGTCTTTCACCTCTATTAGCAGTGTGGCTTAGTCCAGAGGGGGGGGGGGGGTAGGGGGGCCGCGCCCCCCCAATAATTGATTTGGTGGGTTGAGATGAGCCCATCGGTTCACTTGAATTTAGGTCATGGCACTTGCAGGCCCGGATTGTCGGCAAAGTATAGTTTAAGTTCAATGGACAGCGTGCGACAAGTAAATTTTTACAAAGCATACAAAAATTAAAGACAACAAAACAAACAAACAAACAAACAAACAAACCCAAAATTTTCAGGGGGCTTTGCCCCCTCGACCCCCACCGGGCCCGGGCTAAGGCGGGCCCCTGGACCCTACCCATTTTCTGTCGGTTGAGATGCGACACTGGCCCCCCAATATGAAAATCCTAGCTACGCCACTGCTTATTAGCATTCCTATCTGTTTTTGAGTATGTTCTTTTTATGTGTAAAATGTATCTCTATTCTTCCAATGGCCTAGACTATCATTTTTGTATTTTGTGAAAATGTTCCAGTGCCGCTTTAATCATACATTGTTATATCAGTTGTAAAAAAAATTAAAAACAACTTAGTATTAACAATTTCAATTTATATTTGGGTCTTATCTTGCAGATGGCAGACCTAGTAAATGATCTTGGTGAAATGGGTGTTGAAGTTGATGCTCTAGATTACAAAGGTGATAACGTCCCTGAAAATCCAACCTTGCAGCCAGAGACAATCCTCTCTGAAATGTCACCAAAGAGAGGTCCATCTTCCAGACCTTCCAGCAGTGGGGGTCAACTGGACAAAGCAAAATCTGAAGAGAAGCTACCTGCAGAAGTTAATTCCAAGGCGGTATTGCCAGAGCTGCATTTACATCAAAATGGATTGGAGAGTAAGAAGCAAGGAGGCTTTTTGGAAGAATCAAGTGAACAGGTTGTAAGAAGGGAATCCAAAGAGGATCTGATATTTACAGGGCATGAAGTGCAATCTGTAAGGAGTGATAATCGAGGTGCAGATCCGTCCAAAGAGCAACAAGAAAGTAATGATATAAGACCAAATGAAGTTATCAAAGTGATATCCAACAAAAATGAAGATGCCTGTTCAAATGCAGACAGTGATAAGACCGAATTTGAAAGTTTGATTTCTGCTATTTTAGAGAATGAGGATGGAAATGAAGCAGATGTAGAGACGTTGACAGAACTTCACAGCATCTATGCTCATTCTAGGTTGTCAGGTTGTCCAACTAGACCAGAGATGTATCGTAGTCTTGCACAGGCTATGAGTGAGAGGCTAGTTCAGAGTGCTCTTTTAGCTGGCTCCAGGGACAATATTACTGTAATGGTTATTTTACTGCCTGGCTGTAAGATATGAATCATGACGGTAATAGTAGTGGCAAAATGGGATATTGTTTGGCTACATAAGTTAGTCAAAAATTCCTGCAGGGTTATGAAAAGAAATCCGAAAGTAAAGCAGACTGAGCAGTGAGCCGAGCGTAAAATAGGCGTGGTCAAAGGGCTTATCTCAGGGTAAAATATTTTTCTATAGGGCAAAATGTTTTCCTATAAATGTATTCTTGTAGGGCAAAATGTTTTCTTATAGGGCTAAATGTATTTTGTAGGGCAAAATGTTTTTTCTAGCCTCCAATCAATGAGTGACCCTACAGAAAAATGTTTTGCCCTATTAAAACATCTTTCCCTACATAACATTTTGCCCTATAGAAACACGTTCATTTTAACCAAAGAAAAACATTCACTTTAACCAGAGAAAAACATTTTGCCCCATGAGTCATGTTTCTGACAAAATTGTTTGACTTGATTTGCGAGGTATTAGAAAGGTATATTATCGAAGAAAGCTCAGCATTTTGGTAATATTTGGACAAAATATCATGACTTTCTATGACCAAAATCAAGGGTTTTAACCCAAATTTTAATGCATTTCCTGGGAATTTTTGTGTCTGTTTAGTGTGGTGTGCATGGGTGTGGATTGCTGTGAGTGTGGAGCTTGAGTATATGTGCATAGATTCATGGATGTTTTTCTGAAATATTGTTATAACCATGGATGCAGCTTTTACTTCAGACCATCCATGTTTGAGCTGCTATACTTTATTAATCACCAAATAGGCAAGACACCATCCACGAATTGATAGAATAGTGCGGGCCCAACTGCAAGGAACACTCCCTCAGCAGATGCAGTACTTGATGTACGCGCGGCACATGCTTGTGGCAAGAGGCCCACACGTGGATATACAAAAGCCAAATAATTTTTGCCACGGAAGAGCGTGGCCCACTAGTGCCTTTGGTGCAGGAGGTCCCTAGTTCGAGTCCTGGCGGGGCCACTTGCTGGGATTTAATTTGAGTACTAAATTCTGGATTTTGATAAATTTTTTTTTGTTATTAAACAATTGATTAAAACTGGAATTCCGCTCTTCCCGTGGTTCATTTGGACTTGGGCAAATGAACCATGAGAATACCCCGTCCTTCGGAGGGGACGTTAAGCTGTCGGTCCCATGTACATGAGAACCACGCCTGTATATGTAATCGCAGCCAGCTGTAGTCGTCCTGGATCCCTGGGAATCATTGGAAAGCAGTGTCTGAACACTGAATGATCTACATAAAAGGAATTTGTAATGTGATCATTTTTTGTGTCGTCTGCTTGTGGGTTGACACATATGGATAACTTAGGTAGTACATGCATGTGTATCTGTTTTGTGTGCGTGTGGTGAAATTATTAAACAGGCCTGCATTTACTGGACTTGCTACTCTTGTATATGACTTTAACTTCAGTTTAATCCTACCATTTGACCTTATTTATCATTATGATGTAAAAAATCATTATTTATGAAAAGTTACGAATCCTTCCTGCATGTAATCATGCATATGTCGGTGCCCAACACCATTTCTGCAACTTAAGCCATGTCTGCTGAATGCAGTAAAAGCTACGTTAGAGGGCTAATCCACTGGTACATGTACATTGTATCTCTACTTGTTCAACTTCCTCGTAAATTTTTTAATTTTTGGTTTGACTTGCCCAGGATTCAAACCTACAACCACCAACTGTGAAGTGGATGTTCTAACCACTTGGCTAACATGTCAGAAGCTCATTTGCATATTTAGTTTGTCTGATTCAGCTAAAGCTTGCTCAAAATAATCTTGAGAATCAGGCAAACTTGTAAAAAATCCAAATGAGGTCACCAGGGTCAAAGGTCATCCAGAAGTCAAATGTTTTATGTTAATGTCCTTGTTCCTGGCAACAACAACAACATCCATACAGAATTCTTGAAGAATATGGCACCTGAAGCTGTGCAAGGACTCCAGCTCTTCCTCTCTACTGGCTTGGTATTGTCAACTATTCCCTCAAGATGGAAAACTTCAAAGGTCATTGCAATCCTGAAGCCCAAGAAACCAGCAAATGAGCTCAAGAGTTACAGACCTATCTCGCTGCTATCTCACATGTATAAGCTGCTTGAGAGACTGATACTCGGTAGGATCAATGATATGGTCGAGGCAAATCTACCCCACACCCAAGCTGGATTTCAAAGAAGTAAATCAACAACTGATCAGATTGCAAGACTAGTATATGACATCGAGACAGTCTTCCATAAGTTTGAAGCAGTCTTCATTGTCCAACTGCTGCGTATGATACACTCTGGCACCGAGTCCTCTACCTCAAGCTACTCAAAATCTTACCTGATGTCAATCTTTTCAAGTTCATAATGTTGCTCATCCAAGAGAGATCTTTCGTCCTGGAGACATCAAATGGGCAATGCAGTAGAAAGCGTAAACTTTGGAACGGTGCTCCCCAAGGTTCTGTCGTGACACCCAGTCTTTTCAATATCTACCTCAGATATGCCAAAGGGAGATTGTTCGCAGTACTCCTATGCAGACAATACAGCACTTGGAATAGCTGCTGATTACTTTGAGGTCTTGGAAACAGTGTTGCAGAAAGACCTAATCACTGTTGGCCAATTTTCACCAATGGCACTTGAAACTCAAAAAAAAAAAAAAAAAAAAAGTGACGTCATTATGCGTCTTTGCATTCCCACTAGCGTCTCGATCGTGCCGCCTTTATTCGCGTGCGTATCATGCTCTGATTCCAAGCATAGCGCGCGCGATTCATGGGTGCGCAACATAAAAGGCGCAGTGACGTCACCTTCAACTTAAGATGACACAAACTATAGTATATGACATCGAGACAGCCTTCCAGAAGTTTGAAGCAGTCTTCATTGTCCAACTGCTGCGTATGATACACTCTGGCACCGAGTCCTCTACCTCAAGCTACTCAAAATCTTACCTGATGTCAATCTTTTCAAGTTCATAATGTTGCTCATCCAAGAGAGATCTTTCGTCCTGGAGACATCAAATGGGCAATGCAGTAGAAAGCGTAAACTTTGGAACGGTGCTCCCCAAGGTTCTGTCGTGACACCCAGTCTTTTCAATATCTACCTCAGATATGCCAAAGGGAGATTGTTCGCAGTACTCCTATGCAGACAATACAGCACTTGGAATAGCTGCTGATTACTTTGAGGTCTTGGAAACAGTGTTGCAGAAAGACCTAATCACTGTTGGCCAATTTTTCACCAATGGCACTTGAAACTCAAAAAAAAAAAAAAAAAAAAAGTGACGTCATTATGCGTCTTTGCATTCCCACTAGCGTCTCGATCGTGCCGCCTTTATTCGCGTGCGTATCATGCTCTGATTCCAAGCATAGCGCGCGCGATTCATGGGTGCGCAACATAAAAGGCGCAGTGACGTCACCTTCAACTTAAGATGACACAAACTATAGTATATGACATCGAGACAGCCTTCCAGAAGTTTGAAGCAGTCGTCATTGTCCAACTGCTGCGTCTATGATACACTCTGGCACCGAGTCCTCTACCTCAAGCTACTCAAAATCTTACCTGATGTCAATCTTTTCAAGTTCATAATGCTGCTCATCCAAGAGAGATCTTTCGTCCTGGAGACATCAAATGGGCAATGCAGTAGAAAGCGTAAACTTTGGAACGGTGCTCCCCAAGGTTCTGTCGTGACACCCAGTCTTTTCAATATCTACCTCAGATATGCCAAAGGGAGATTGTTCGCAGTACTCCTATGCAGACAATACAGCACTTGGAATAGCTGCTGATTACTTTGAGGTCTTGGAAACAGTGTTGCAGAAAGACCTAATCACTGTTGGCCAATTTTTCACCAATGGCACTTGAAACTCAGCAAACTCAAGACCGTCAACTCTGTTTATCACCTTGCAAATCTATGTGCAAAAAGGGAACTTAACATCACTCTAGATGGAGATAAACTGTCACATGACCCAACACAAAAGTACTTTGGCGTCATAATGGACCGCAGCCTTACTATCAGTGATTTGATAAATCAGAAAATCAAAAAAAATCATCAGAAATCATATTTTGCATTTTTGTAAGGTATCCTAACTTACCCTGCAAATGATAGGACCAGAAGCAACCTAATAAGGACAAAATCAGAAATTTTAGTCATTGTTGTCTGTACGGACACTAACTACAACATGTAATTGAATGGAGATTTGTATCTTTGGACACTGCCGTTTCTTCCTTTTCTGTTAATTCTTCAGTTAACTAACTTATGAGAATCCTACAACTTATCCATCACTTTTAAACTATTTCTGCAAATTTCAAATATTTTCACTCTTTCGGAAAAATCACTGATAGTGTCTTTAATTTCAATCAACACACCAAGGCAGTTGCTGCCAAGACGCAGTCTCGTGTCAATCTCCTCAGAAGGCTCGCAGGAACTGGATTGGGTGCATCTTTCGACACTTTACATACATCGACTGTTGCTTTTGCATACTCAACTGCTGAATATGCTACACAAGATTGATGTCGTTCTGATTGATGCAATGAGACTTATCAGTGGTTGCCTTTTGGCAACACCTGTAGAATATCTTCCAATTCTGTGTGACATAGCTCCTGAAAACCTTAGGAGGAAATTTCAATGATCGAGCTCGTCAAGAAGTGTGTTGAACCTGGTAGCCTCACCCCCCCCCCCAACCAACAACCTTTTGAGGATCAGAAAATTCCACGGAATCACTTTGTTACCCAATCTTTGACACTGCAGTCGCAGCATCCTTATTGATCATCCTGGATCAATGACAAATGGTCTGAGCAATGGTCTTCCTCCACCTTGAACCTAAAGCAGTTTGTGGACAGCCCATCTTGCCAGCCCAAAGGCTGTGACCTTGACAGAAAAGCATGGGTCAACCTCAACAGACTCAGAACTAGCATTGGCTGTACAAAGCACTTCCTTCATATGATCGGTGTGGAACTTTCACCAAACTGCAATTGTGGAGAGCCACAAACCATTAGCCACATCATACGTAGGTCCCCAAAAGGAATCCCAGGTCTAATCAACCTGGACGACGAAACCATCAGCTGGTTAAAGACGGATCTTCCACTGTGATTTTGGACTTAACAACGAACAAACGAACCGTTTGAAAACACAACACAGACGACACATGCATTCCAATTAATACTGTATTTTTAAAATAATGTGAGAAGAGTAATGAATATTCCTCATTTGTTTAAAATGTTAAATTTAGGTAAAAGTCCAGAGTTTTTATAAAAGGTGTCCCTCTTTTAGATATTGCATGACGGGTATTTTCGTGAGTTTTGATTTCGTTTGTTGAGTTGTGAAAAATTCACCATTAAAAGTGCCATGAGAGATTTTGAAGAGGCATCCATATTTCTGTCATATGTGTAATTTTATTAATTAGACCCACTTGGATTTCTTCCTTCCTGTATTTGCTAGAAAAATGCCTTCAAAATGAAAGGGTGATTTTGACTATAAAACGTTCGGCTGAATTAACTATTTCTTTCAATAGGAAATAAGAAATTTCACAATTTGTGTGTACTTAAAGGGAAATATGTCGAAGATTTTTGGTCACTCAGTTTGACTTACATTCATAAAATATAGGTACATACATCACGAATTTCCCGAAAAATAATACAATTTGATGTGAATTAACAAAATAGAGTCATTTTAATTTTTTTTTGTTTTTTTGACATACGCAGAACGGGCCGGATTTTTCGCCACGGCTTCATAAGCGCCCAATTTTGCTCTCATCGTGACTCAAGTGATGCCCAAAACATTGTGTTGACTCGAATGGTTATTGCTGACACTGTAATATTGATGGATTAATGAATTAATAATACATTTGAAAGCTAAGTTACAGAATGAGCCTCTTTTGTTTCATTTCGTTGTGTTTTAATTATTATGATATAAAAACACATCGACGCAGTTACACGGGGTAGGACACGACCTGCTCGCTTTGGGGATTTCCAAACGGTAATTTGTGGATCTGGCGAGTGCCTTTACTATGGTAGCCTGTGTCTCAGTTGCATTACAAAATCTCTCTTAAACCCTCGTTCTACCTCTTAGTAATATCATGATAAATAAAGGAATAATTTGACTTCAAAATCCGTCGGGGTTAGTGGATTAACCCCGCTGCAAAAATGGTAATTTTCCAATACGGTCATTTTTAGATTTAAAATATTCGTGACCAGGCCTAGACATTAGGCAAGTCTGAGTGTAACCGTCCGATACGCATAAGAATAGCTCCAACCACTCCATACCGTTAAGTCTTTGAAAGGACTAGCACTTGTGTCGCGCCGGATGTTTATGCCGATTTGGAATCAGCTGTTGCTGTTAGGATGGCATGTCCTCCCCCCCTGGCAGTTCACTCGAGTAGGAAAGTGGCAACACACGGCGATATGGTTTGTATGGTGCCAACGACATAATTATGTGATGGTCTCACTTTGACGTCACCATTTGCCTGCGATGTGAATTTGTCGGATCGTTTTCGAGTAAGCCTATTGGGCGGAAAATTAAAAGGGCAAAAGACCAACAAATGTGGACAATTTTCAACTTATTTGGATTTATATGGTAATCCTACTTTACTTAATAACTTTCCATCCATACCAAATGTTCCAAATATTCAGAATCATGACATATTTCCTTTTTAAAGGCACTATCATGATTTGCTAAATCATAAAATCAAAAAAATCAAAAATCGATTTTTGCATGTCTGTACCAAGTACCGGTATCCCAACATACCCTGCAAATGATAAAAGCAACTAATAAGGTCAAAAGCAGAAGTTTATCATTACTGTCCGACCGGACCCACTATACTACAACACGTAAATGAATGGAGATTCGTATCTTGCAATACGCCTGTCCTTTTCTGTCAATCTTCATTGGCAAAAAGTAACTTATGAGAATTCTACAGACTTATCCTTCACTTTTAAGCTATTCCTGCAAATTTCAAATATTTTGGGACTCTTTTGGATAAATCGGTCCGTTAAGAATAATTCCTCCGCTTATGAAGGGCGGGGTACTCTGATAATTTAGTGATTATTTCTACATTTTTCTCAAAAATAATTTCACACAGTCACTTTTGTCACCAATTAAAAAATGAAATCGTTAATTCACAAAGAGCAACAGTTTCTCCTTTCTTTTTAGGTATCATGACCTTGCAATTGGAAGAACCACCCAAGTAACCCAACCCCCCATCAAGTGTCAAAGGCGCTGAACTTGGCATATCATCGGCTTCAACGGTTTTTAAATATTTGTTTGAGCTCGGTCTGGATAGTGGAATAGTGAATTTTGATGTTTTTGATTGGTAATAATTTTACTACTAACCAAAGTTTTAAATCCGGTTTTGTCCCCGTCAACGGGGGGTGGCGGATTCCCCTCACATTTGCAGCAACCGCCCTGACTCCTTCCTTCCAATTCGCTCAATTCAATGCATCCTCCACCTCAACCCAACCCTCCTACCTCCTCCCCACTTGTTTCTTCCATGTCTTCTGTGGCCGTCCCCTCCTCCTCAAACGCGCGCACCCAACTCAAAGCCCTTCTTAATAACACATGCTCGTCATCCTTCCTCAAACACATGACCTTACCAACGTACAATATTCGCCTTCGCCAACCGGTCCACCACCTCTTCCCAAACCAAACATCGCATCAAGTCCTCAGTCAATTAATCCCTGTCCATCAACTCACAACACCACATCGCTTGGCTCTCATTCATTGCCCTCCTCCCTGTCCTTTCCATCAAAAATCCCCACTCATTTTCGTCAGACACCACGTCTAACTCCCATACAATTTGTTACTTTTGATTAAAACTAGTAATGTACAAAATATACAATTCTACAAAACGGGGTTAACATAAAGATCATTTATCATGACTTAAGAACATGAGATTTGTGGAATTGGAGAATACATTTTACACACAATTTCAGTGTGCTAACAAGTTGTAAGGCTTACTGGTAGTGCTTAATAGGAGCCATGTGCTATAAGAGGTGCTACATGTAGAATCGTGTTCACATACATGTATCTATCTATCCAGGACACAACTCATTGCTCAATATAGTGCTGCAGCATCAGGTGAAAAAGGGCCTTAGATTTCTACCAACCAGGGCCGGAATAATAACATTTGCAATCATAGCTAAAATTGATCATTGGGTGTGTAGTTCACAAACACGTGATGACAAAAATAAAGTGATGGCAATTTGCATAAACCAGCATTTTGCAAAATGGCCGCCATTTTAAAGGTAATAGCACCACTATGGTGACTTGGTGTCGGAATGTATGTTGTCTGGGTCAAGAGGTTCAATATACAATTGCCAGAATTGTCTGAGTCATGAAAATCTATATACACGGCTGTTTTTCAAGATGGCCGACATCTCGTCAAAGAAACCGTTATATTTTCTTATTATATAACCTAGGAAGATGATTTTGGTGTCAAAATGAGCGTTTTCTGGGTCAAGGAATGCAATTAAGGGGGACTATTCTAAAAACTGTAGGATGAATAAAAAGGCGATTTTTTTTTTGCATTTGGCCCTTTTTTTCCAAGATAGCCCAATATTTTAAATACAAGTACCCAAGTGTTAACCTACTGCAATGTCAGGCTTAATGCGGCAAAGTGGTGAAATATATTAACCAAGATGCTTGATATTAATACCAACACAGAATCTCGGTAAGTTTGAAAAGGTGTAAGGTTTTTGTGTCAGTTGTGTATGTATACTCAGCTCAGTCATTTGAATTTGATGACTCATTCAGTCTCAGTATTCAGTAAAATTGTACTAAAGTTGCTATTTTTTAACTTAAATGTTAACTTAAAACTTAGAAAAGTTGTAGTGGTTGTATTTTCTAATGAAGTGTGTTGTTATTTTGCCAGAATTTTGACCCAAAAAGCTATCATTATGTTGTTTCTTCATGTTTAATGATTTGTACTCAGCTTAACTACATAACAATGCTAAAATGTTTTTGTAAACCTTTTCAACATGCTACAAAATTGAAGAAATGGGGTGTGAGGATGATGATTTTTGCCCTCAAATATAGCTAAAACCCAAGTATTATTATTAGCGGGAGGCCGTGCTTTGCGCAGGCTCCCGCTAGTTGAGTGAACGGGAGCGATCACTGAAACAGAAAAGATCACTGAAACTGAAGTGATCACTGAAACAGAAATGATCACTGAAACAGAAATGATCACTGAAACAGAAATGATCACTGAAACAGAAATGATCACTAAAACTGAAGCGATAACTGAAGTAACACACATGGCGACACCGTCCTAATAAACCAGTGGAATACACAACTCCTCATGTAACTCCCGTATGAATTACCCGTCATCCTGAAGTTTAAGACTCCCCCAGTCACAAAACACTTTTAGTAACTCAATTTCCCTTACCTTGTATCGTGTAGTTACCAATTTCGAAGGAAACGTAAAACTGAATATTCAATTCCCGTATAACTTTCCTTTGGCCTAAATTTTAATTAATTTCTCGTATTTTTTAAACAATAAAATGCCAATATTTAATCCCGTATAAGTTTCCATTTAACTTTTTCATATTTCATATCCTCATTTTTCTTCTCATAACTCAAATTCAAATTCTCGTATAAACTTTTCGTCATCCCGCAGTTTATGCATTCCCCCGTCGCAACATTCCGTGAGCGTATTTTTTCCACAACTCAAGTTCCTGTAGTTTCCAGCATATCCTGTAGCTTATCCCTATGTAGGCCTACTTCCTATTTCTAAGTACTAAACCGCAATATTTCATCCGTAACTTTCTGTATATTTTAATCTTTTTCTCAAAACTAATCTCAAAACTATTTTTCCGTGTGTTCTAACCCGTACTTTCCATCACAAGCGAAATAATAACATGAACTTTATTTTTTTGTATCATAATTTTCTTTACCCACACCGTTAGTAAATACAGCTCGGTGGTTTTGCACTACCGTATAAGGCGCCTGTTACTTGCGTATACCGCATGTAGCGTCTCACGCGTAACCATTGCGTACCGCAGATAGCGTCTCACGTGTAACCGCCCGTCGCAACGCACCAGGCATACGCGTGAAACACCGATACAAACTTCTATTTGTTTCTATCAAATTTTCATGAGAAAATGTGTTTGGAAAGTGAACATTGCAAGGGTGCGCGGGAGGGGGACACCCCCTCCCGCACCCACCCCCTGGGCAATCTACATAAGCACTCTACATATGAATAAATCAACAAAACACCCCATTACATTGCATCAACTACATTATGCAGCTCACACCCCGCGGGGGTATTGTAATGTCGTGATGGGTGGTTTGGGACCAATCTACAACAGTTTGGACGTAGCTGTTTAGTGCTTATAAATCTGTTTCGCAAAATATCAGGTCCTATATCGGAGTGAATATTTTTGCGAAACAGATTTTGTTGGTATATTTCCACTGAATATTTGATGTTGTGACTTGTGCAATGCTTCTCGTCAATACCTTTCATTTAAACGTTGTTTGCATGATGGTAACAGTTGATGTAAGTTATTTTATTGTTTCTGAAATCTGTTTTTCCGCAAATATGAGTCCCTATAGAGGAGCTGATATTTTATTTTGCGAAACAGTTTTCATTGTACAATTTGAATTTAAATAAACTGCAAGATTCTTCTAATACTTAGTTTTTGAGTCAACATGACATTACTTGCAATCACATTTGCATCTTCCCATTGTCTAAATTTTTTTTTTCTAAAATTATCCCGCGTCCACCATAAAAAATCTGTTTTGTTTCGTTTCGCAAAATATCATAAGCCATCTCTCCACATGGGGCCATCAATTTGTATGCTTAACAGCTTTCGCGCCCTTTTCTGGCAGAACTACGTAACTCGAAATTTTGACTTTTTAGATAAAGTTAATTTCTGGCAATTTGGGGGCGCTGCTTTCAATGTTCACAAGTCTTACCTGCCAGAAATGCTTCCTTTCTGAGATAAGGCCACCCTAACTCGTTTGCTTTTTACCATTCTGAAAGTATTTTTCCGGCAAAAATGCGTATCTCTTAGTAACGTGTCTTTTCTCTCAAAAATCGCCTTATTCATGGCAAAACTACGTAACTCAGGATACGTATTTGGCCATATAAATATTCTATGAGTGCCGGTCTTTTGCTTACAAATGAATGGACGACAGATGCCGCAATAGAGGTGGTGTGATCAAACTAAAAAAGCATAAGATCAAGCTAAAAATGTTTGTAGATAACACATATCAAAATTATATTTCTTTGTGGCAAAGAATAGTTTGTGTTCGGGGAGGCCTTTAAATCTAGCATGTTATTTTTGCCATAACTGCCTTTTCCTAAATGTTTATTGGCAAACTATGTACCTTGACAAATTGTGTTGTAATTCTGAAATGGTTTAATCATTGACCCTTAAAATTTGATGGATATACAGAAAATGATATGATAAATGTATAAATGTATTCAATACAACTAATTTGATGTATAAGAAAATGCAAACGGCAAACTTTTAAAGGTAAATATCTCAAAGGCCGATTTTTGAGATACGTAGTTTTGCAATAAGTGCTGTTCGGCTTGTCCTGGAAAGATGTTTTCTCTTCAAATTTAAGCATGCACTTGGGTAATGGTGACAAAACATGTTATCAGATTTTCATTTTTGTCCAAAAATGCATTAAAGTCCATGGCCCGACGCTAATAGCCTCGTCCCCAGATTTACCGAAATGGCAAATTTTGGTATCAAAGAAAGCTCTTACCCGTGAAATCTTAGGGTAAAGGATGTTTGTTTAGGATTTTATGAGCGAAAATGTGACCTTTTGGTCGACAATATTAATTTACACAGTACTCTATGGGGATTGGTGGAAATCAACATCGGATAGCGCACATCAAAACGGTTTGAAATATCGGCGCAAAACTTTACAGATGGGGTTTTGGGGGTGAAGGCCATTCTATCAAGATAAAAACTTAGACCTAAATCGGGCCATCCCCCTTTAAGATATTTTAAATTTTGTTTCTATTTCCTATAGACTTTGTGCTATGACTGATTTTGGTATTATGCAAAATGGTAGAAAAATAGGGACAGTGGTCCCAAACAGTTCATCCAATTATGTGGTCGAAGAATAAGAGCAATATAATGACCCTTGACATCATCTGTTGCCCCACATACGACCCCTTGTCTCAATGTATAAGCATACCAAATATTAACCTGATCCATCACTGCACTATTAGTTGAAAAAGTGTCCACGAAAAGGTGTATACTAAGTGTTTATAAAAGACCCAAATGCACGAATCATGCTGACATAAGGTCTTTCCGAATGCATCGAACAATCTAACAAGTGGTTCTCAAAAAAGAGAGTCACCTGCTTTAACGATCCACCTTCACTCCTATTTTATAATTTGATCTCAGATGACATTTGACCCATGCAAGTGACCCTTGACCATAAATCATAAGGTTCCCACGTTGCATGTATGGCCAAAGCTTGGTTACAATTAGACTTCAACTTTTCAAATTAGGCCAATTTGATGCTTTCAGCCCAATTTATAATTTTAGCCTATGTCCTTTGACCTTGGAATGTGATCCATGACCTCATCATATGATGGTTCCCAAGGGGCATCTATGACCCAAGTTCTGTAACAATTGGGACTTCTTGAATGAGGCCAATTTCATTGATGTTTTCAGCCTATTTTATGAGTCATGTCATGAAGGTTCTGTAGCAATTGGACTTGCTTCTTGAATGAGACCAATTTGATGTTTTCATCCCCTTTTTTAAAATGACCTTATGACCCTGGACTTTGGTTATGTGACCATTATGTGAACCATATTTAGGTTCCCAAGTGGCATCAACCCAATTTCTGTAGGGACTTCACTGAGAAACTTTCGGAAACCTTTCAGGCCATTTTATAACTTGATCTCGTGACCATTGACCTTGGATGTGACCATTGACCTTGGATGTGACCCTTGACCTTGGATGTGACCCTTGACCTCAATAGCATATGAAGGTTCCCTAGTGGCATGACCCAATTTATGCAGCAATTGGATTTTTACATCTCGAATGATAAACTTTCTCTGAAGCTAACCTTTGAAAATACTGGAAAAAGGCCATACAGGCAGACAGAATTGACTGGTAGGTGCCTCCTGCAAATCCTTGCAAGCGACACAAAAATTAACACCACCTTCAATCTTACCAAATATTTAATCTAATGAAAGAACCAAATATTCTAAAATTACCTAGCTACTTTTTTTAGTGACTATAAAGTTTGGTGTTTATTTTTCTTTAAAAAAGTAAAAATATAATTTGATCAAAAATTATAAAAATTTGGGCATTAGGTTAAAAACTACCTCCTGAAGTTAGTACCATAGGGCCTTCCCTCTTACCTAGAATTATCACTTCAAAAATAAAGCAAAACATAAACTGAGCCACTTTTAATTTGGGAAAGATGTCCCCTGATGTTTATTTTTTATAATGCTCAAGTTTCAAATTGGTAAATTCAATACAAGTGATTTTTCTATGGAAGCATGATAGCCTATACCTCTACCATACCTACCCTGCCTACTGATGTGGTTTCAATTAGGAATTCAAATGTTAGAGTGGTTCGTCACAAATCAACTGGGATGCATCCATGTGTCTGCGTATTTTTATCCCACGAAGACGGCTTTGTGATGAACCACTCTGTAACATGTTTGAATCCCTTTCAACAAAAATCCTTATGAATATTTATGATTACTCTCACTATAATACTAAAATGTGCCCAGTTTGACGGAAATCTTCCCTCGTACTATAATTGAGCAAAATCTGAAGCAAAACGATAGCTTTGGCATGTGTATTACTTTGCACCTTGTGCCCTTGCGCATACTCAGAGTTCTAAATGTGACGAACAGTGTGTTGAATTAAGCACGATGCGTAAACGCACTTCCGTGAACACTGCCGGGCGTGACATGCTAATTTGCCTATCAACTGTGGATTGATAATCGACAACGGTATGCTCCTGTACAAGCAGATACGGTGAGTTTTAAGTAATGATCATCACCCTGCGTTTAAAAAAAAACAACTCCCCTTCACTGAGTATTCTGTATATTAAAAGTGCTAGCTTTTACCTATCATAACAAAGTAAATGTAGACTAATTGCATTTTATGCTATTTATTAAAAGGTCTCTCTTCATCATGGAATTCCAACTTTTCATCAACATCCACTCCATAGTAAATTAAAAGATGCTATGCACTCACTTCATTTCCTTGCAACTATGCAATGTTCACCGACACCAATTACACAAACCAGAAATTGGTCCTACACTTAGTATCTGAAGACATGTATTTTATCGTCATATTGTATCTATTTTTAAGCAGGGGAGGTAGAAGGGAGATGGATCAAAGGTATCTGAAGACATGTATTTTATCGTCATATTGTATCTATTTTTAAGCAGGGGAGGTAGAAGGGAGATGGATCAAAGGAGGGAAAATTAAAACTGTCAAAAATGTGGTACTTGAGATAGCCTGGCTAAGTATGAGTAATGCTCATGACCTGAGAAGCTTAAACATGGGTGCTAAACTGTTTGTTTAGATGGTAAAGGTGGTAGAATATGTAGCAAATACTTGTACTGCAAGAAAATACGGTTGGACTACGTTTCAAGACTACCAGGAATAAGAACCTAAAATATATGTTCCTTATCACTTTGTGAAGTATATTTGTCCCCAGCTACATTATTAATATATAAATTACTTAACAATTAACAAACAGCTCTTTTACATAGTCAAAATATTTACCTTTTTACAGCATATGAAAGCAGTAACATACACGCAGAGCGCTACAAAAAATGTTTGTACATAATGCCAGATAGTGTTTATTCAACCAATGCACTAAATGAACAATGTTATCATACTCAATAGAAGTACTTTTATACTAACTAGCCCAAGATATCATCTGATTTGTGAATTGAATGCATGGATTTCCTTGTTCTTAAATTTGTAAAAACGCATGTTAATTGCAACATGCAACTATCACTATGAGTTACAATATGCTCATCCACCAAGGACACAGTTCAGTGGGTTGTACTTGTACATTCATTGACATGAACTGACCTTGTGTATCTGGGTATCATCATACCCAAAAACCAGGGGGAGTATTTTCTAAATACACTGGCGAATGGACGGTACTGAACTGTGCCAAGGGAATTCAGATGTTACTAGCTCATAATGTATCCAGTGGCTTACTTCAAGTAGCACTTTTTAACTTATAATGGAGACAGATGGCCTTGTTAACTGGATTTCTGGTTGAAATACATCATTGATTAGGTAGGTCAGCGTGGAATACTATGTAGCGATTGGAGGCTTCTAGTTGGCTATTACACCTTTCGTACACTAATGCGGTCACATAACATGATCGTTTAAAAAAATAATATTGTTACCAAAAAGAAACACAAAATTTCAGAGTAAAATAAAAGTTTACTACACTATACATATGCCAAGAACAAGAAATCTACCCATACAATTATTGCAATGGCTGAGAGCATGTGTCACTATAAATAAACACTTTAATGGCAACCTTGAATGCAGGAAGGCTGCCATCTCTTACTTAGCCAGAGTTACAAATTATAACGCAAGTAAAATTTCACCAATGCCAACACATACTGCATTTCAATATTCTCCCATTTGGCATCAACAAAGCAAGAGGCTCTTCATGGAAAGCCTTGAAATACAAATGGACGATGAAAAGTTGCTACTTTTCCCTGTGGTAAATTTAGTACCACATGACAATCCGTATTATTTCGTTAATTTCCTTTTCGCATTACAACACTGTCAAGTTTCAAACATCACCATTTTACTTGTTCAAATTAATAAACCCACTTTCAAGTTTCACTTGAATTTGATTTGATAATCATTGTTAGTTTATCAGCTTATCAAAATATTGTTATACATAACGATCCTTTCAAATTACACTCAGCCCATTGAGCAAGTGATTGTGATCAGTTATCACTTCTTGTAGTAGACCTTTACAGCTGCTCATTAACTTTCCGCTCTTCTGACAAGAAATTTACATCTACATAATGAGAAATAACTTTCTGAAGTACACAAGTGATCATATTTGAACAAGAAACATTTAGGTAACAGTTTTAGTATCCATTACCTAAAAAAGTTGTGCTCTCAAAAAATAACATTCTGAAAGAACACAATTTTGTCTATGTACTTCCTCTCCTGTAATACTTAAACCGATTTAATTTGACATGTAAAAGTGCTCTTTACAAAGGCAACATATGAACACAGCGAGGGTTGACTAATAGAAGGTTCTAACTAAAAAAAAAATATGCTAACTCAGAGTTTGGACTTTCTGTTGGTAACTGTATGATGCTCCATTGAGATGTGATCTAGTGAAAATCTGCTGCATCTACAATGGGAAGTGGAATTGAGTTTAGACCTTACAATTAGGATATTTTAATATATGGGTGATACAGATTTGGGGGTACCAAAATCTCAAAATGGCCAAAAAGTGCATGGGTGAGTTAGGGGCTTCTGTTAGTCAACCCTCGATGATTCAGTGGACGGGGTTTAGTGTTGTCACCTATGAGATGATATACGATAGCACATCATCATTAAGTGTTAACACATGTATAATTTATCAAGGGTTTACTGCAAGGCGGCCCCATCTGCAGTAGCTGTCATTTGGCAGTTGTGTTCTTCTCTTAAGTGTTATACCTGCCAAATCTAACACCTGGTACCTATTGGCAAGCACCATGGCACTCAACACTAGCAAAATGGGGTCCAAGAGTGTCTTTGGGCCCTACTGGGGCCCATCCAGGAGCCTGCCTTAGGGTGCCTGAAGGGGCCAGGAGGGGCTGACAAAGGGGCATGGACACCAAATTTGAAATTTTGAATCTTAAAATATTTTTCTTTGCAAAAAATTTTAAAATCTTATTAGTAAGATTTTCTGCTGTCAAAAATCATGGAAATCTTACTAAAATAAGATTAAATCTTACTAATTGTTAGGTATGTCAATGTATATCCTAGTATGAACACACCCCTTAGTCAATTATTTATTACACTCCACCACGTCTTTGGACGTATACCAAATGGAGGTATCCTTTTAACACGAAAAAGAGCACCACACCAACGATTTTTAGCCAAATTTCTTAGCTCCTTCGTGTCAAATTTGAATTCACTGTTTAATTTACAACATCCAACTAGGTAATCATAACTCTGTACATGTATACATTTACATGATTAAGAATTTACCTAGAATTCCTGTGAATATTTCGTGCAATGTAAGTATGGCCATTACAGACAATATACATCGTACCATGCGTCCAGTTATCCTAACACCATTTGAGTTGCCAGTCCAAAACATCTTTAACATATTACTCTACTCCTACATGAATGAATATCGTGCAGATATTTTTGGATCAGAAACCTGTAAATATGGCATGGTTGGTAATGCATTCAGGCACTTGCTTGCAATCTACAAGACTCACTTGATCAACTTTTTTTAAAAGAATGATATAAAATTTTTACTTGAGCTTTTTAATAGAGATGGACTATAGGGGGTAATAGTTTCAGATCATTTCACACACCGGATAAATTTATGACTATCCATGCTGAAAAGTGCGAAAACTAGGCAGCCCCAACAAAAAAATCCAAAATGGCCGTCAAATTCTCCAAAAATGTACGTTTCCCATTGAAAATATTTAATTTTAACTGGTAGACCATTATGGAGACATTGGCTCAACATTCTCTGAAGATTAGAGCCTTTTTGATACTGTCCATTTTACCACAGCATCAATTTGAAATGATATAAAACGAATTGGAATATACAGTGATCAAAACTCAATTTGGTGGCCATTTTATATTTTACGTCAGGACAGCTTGGTTTTTTGCACTTATTAGAAATTTTCTTCAAAAATATGATCAGCATGGACATAATTTAGCTGGTGTTTGAAACAATATGAAATTATGACCTAAATATGACCCTCAAAATCCTACCTCTAATTTTAGTTTAAAAATGCATAATTCAGATAATTCTGCACTCATTGGCATGAAATAAATGCTCCTTACTTTTATATACCTTGCAGAACTGCCTGTAAACCTCAGACCATCTACACTGTGCGCAAGTTTACCTTTAAATAAATATTCTGTGTTGGCTTCAGAAGTTAAAAAAAGCAATTTCCAGTTACCTTAAAGATATGCAGGAAAAAAATCCAGTTAGAAATTCAAGCCTTATATGTGACAACTCCACATACAATTACTACCAAAGAAACTAAAGATACACTAAATCCTTTATTAAGCATCATACATTACTCTTGCAAAATAGTTCTGGACCCTTAAACTAATAATGAAATTACATGTATCAAATGCATTGCTCCAATCAAAACAAGACCACTGATTCCATTGTATACAGAGTTGGTTAGGTGGACATACAATTTTAAGCAAATACCAGACATCTTTTTTTATATACATAGAAATTGGACATTAAATTGTAAATAGAAGTTTTTAAAAATGACTTTTTCCACAGTTCAATTCCTGAGAAATTTTGATTGCAAAATCCTCAAAATGATTTTAAGAGTTTGAAAATCTCCTAACCTCTGTGATAGAATTTGATCTGTGGAAAAAATTATGAATATCAGACACTACTAACTGCCAAATTCTCTTCCAAAGCACTGAGAAGTGACCGATTATATAATGGGCTGGCTTCACAATTCTAGAACAACGTGGCACTATTTTTTTTTTGGGGGGGGGGGGGAAGAAAACCATAGCTTTGAATTGTACTGGATCCTAATCCAAAAGCAAGACCTATCAGAAATACAACAAAAAATAAGGGCATTGATCCCAGATATGTCTGATTATGCGAAGAGAACATGGTCCAAAGAGTGAAATCCACTTGTTGGAATACAGTCAAAAAGTGGGAATCACCCGTACTTTGAAAGTTTTTCATTCAATCTACCAGACATACTTGAGTCAAGAAACTGTAAATGGCCATTGATGTATCCATTTTCATGTCATTTTGTATCAAATATCACAGCTAAAATTATTACTGTCATTGAATTATCAAGGACAATTTCAACAAAGTTATTGCTACACTTCTACAGCCTGCAAGACTTGCTAAGGTATACAAAACTTAAAATGCCAACTTCTCAGCCACAATGCAATAAAATTTTATTGGAAATTTTCAGTTCAATTCACTGATAATTAACAATAGGATTAGGGTCTAGTAGTACCATTCCCAATCTTCTCCCTGTGTTTTTTTTTTTCATTTACAAAAAATAGTGCCATATTTTGGGGAATTGGGAGAGGAAATAGATACACACACATGCAACTCTTTTCTATAAATTTACTCATTGTTTTTGAATAGTTGCAGCCATTTCTCACAATTCACAATATGGTGCACTGTGAACATTTGCATCAGAGAAGTCATGTTTTTTTCCAATGAATCATGGAAAAAGTCACCACTAATACAAATAAAACACAGGAAGACGGTTCTTTTAGTTTGTCGATATAATGGGGTTTTACATGCGAATGCACACTTGAATAGCTATTTAAAACCACCAAACTTTATTTTCTTTCTCCGAGTTGTAAGTTCTCAGAAATTTCCCAAAATTCATAAGAAAGAATCCGAAGTTCAGACAATGCATCATTAGTGAAGAGATGGCGAAATTTTAAATTTGGGTCGATTTCAGGATTTCCAGTAACTTGGTATTTAGCATCCCTGCTTCTATTGCTCACATAGACTCGTATCTCGCTACATACATTTGTGTTAAGCCAATGACGACTGAGATGGCCATGTTGACCTTAGCGGTCTGAAATGTGACTGGCAAGAGCAACCGCTGGTAGCACACGATGAATTGAGATTTTAGAAAAGTTGTCCATGGTTTATAGGGAAGAAAAAGTTATTATCAGTATCTTTGTTGGGCTTTTAAATGGCAAGATGAGATCCGACACATGAGGCACACAAATTCTGCCTACTCTTTTTAATTAAGACTTGATGTTTATATGACTATATTTGATGAATATCTATCAGAATAAATTGCTACTTCTCAAAACATACTTGGTGCAACAAGAGATTTCACATATCAGGTGTACCTACAAAATCGAAAGCACTGATTTTTGCCCTGATGTAAAGCTTTCTATCAAAAATATCCCCATCTGAAAGGATTAAGCTGAGAAATGTTTCTTTGGTACAAAAATTGTGAAATTTCTAATTTCGTATAGGAGCAAATACGAAATTCAGCCTATGTTTTATATTGAAATATAAGCAAATCAAAATCACACTTTTCCTCTCTTTTAAGACATTTCTGTAGCCAAATAAAAGGAAAGAAATCTATAGAGTGTCTAATCTATAGGAAATTACTATTATGACACAATATTTTGGTGCCTCAAAATCTCTCGTTGCACCTTTAAGCAAAATTCTAGAAAATAAATAGCTAGATTGGTGTGTGTTTACTCTTAATACCAAACAATGGTATGACTCTCAGATATATTTTAGTACACATGGAATGAGAATATGGCAGTTCAGTAGTGATAGTTCAAAGTGTGAGTCAAGCCAGCCAGAGAACAAAAAATATAATATCATATACATGTATAAATCACAAATAGCAAAGCTGGCTGCACAATGAGGGGGTGTGACTCTTTTTTAAGACATCTTTATCTTCAACCTTTATCGCTGGATTGAAGTCAAAGAACTTCTTAAAAAAACATGGCACATCCACCTCTTCACTTAATATCCTATAAATTATACAAACAGGCAATAACTATGATACTTGTAGACCATTTTACAGCAGAATTGCCCTTAACATGAGAATGTAAACTCACAATATGTATCCAAGAGTTATTTACATTATCAAACACCACCTGTAGTTTCACACAGTATCGTTGGGGAAAATTATTGGCTAAAAGGGGATGTCGCTTAACCAATGAATTATACTGTTCCTTACTCTACATTGGGTATTTGTTCATTATTGCAGGGTAAAATTTGCATGAAGAAAACTGCCTGTCACTGAAATGTTTATGCACTAGTTGGGAGGACATTTTCTGGCCCTTACAATCTGTAATGTACGAACCAAATCCATAAGCAACCAAATGGCAAATATGCCCCTGTATTTGTAGACTCATTGACCTGCAAATCATCTTAAAGGTGCATTTCGTGATTCCAGCACCTTGTTTATTCATTGCTCACTAGATATCCTTGAAAAAAGCTTATTTGCAAAATTTGAGTTGATCCCAATCTTAAGGGTTTTGTGTTATGAGCAATAATTGTTTGTTTCCCACGGTCCCATAGGCCACTGTGCGGTAATTTGTCTGATTACAGACAGAAAATACAAAATTGCAAATTTCTTACATATACGAGCGAATCTGCACGTAAGAATAGGTACACGTGGATTACTAAGGCTAACGGTTCAGATGATATAAAAATCTCAACTTTTTTTAGGCAAGTCGGGGGGGCGAGGTTGTGGATCACGAAATGTTTATTTAAAAATTCAGGTTGTTGTTTTGCACTACACTTGTGTCGGATGGTATATCTCTATGCATGTGCAAATATGTGAAATCACATCTGGCAATAGAATCCAGATTTGCCTTGCTCACATACTGAATCACAAAGATACTCCAAGGTTAACTGCTTCTCATATAAACAACATGCACTGAAATACGTCCATTTTGTCCCAATCCTCAACAAGATGCCATATTCAACTGCATGGGGTAAAATGTGAATGCTTTTTACAGTGCCTTGTGGGATCATAGTCAACACACTAGTCTCATTAGAACAACAATGTCATCAAATGTTGCCTATGCAGTGTAAATACAATATGCAGTTGTAATGCCTTTTCAGCACTGGGTATGAGTTTAAAGTAGTTTTACATACCCCATTGGAGCTATCCTTCCCATTATTACAGACTTCCTGATTATATTCCTGTTCGTCTTCTAGATCTGTGATGGCATGATTTACAACATTTTACACACAAAAGCGATTTCCAATTGCCGATGGACAACTTATCTGGTAACACAACAGGAAATCTGCACCAAGCACCACCAAATCACTAGAACTTTGGAAGTGTTGTATGAAGCAAACTCAAACCAGCCACATGTCTGCAATAACCATGGCTAGATGAACCGCATTCTGGTGTACCTTAATATCTAGACAATTTCACAAGCTGACAACCTTAACAGGGTGCAATATTCAAACACATGGGAGAAATGGTGTGAACTTAAAAAGAAAATGCAGAAGTCTTAACATGCACATACCTCCACATCACTCTGCAAAATTGCACTCCTATCATATTGATGGACACAAAATGCCTGCCAAATATCCTATTTGATTCTCAAGCAATTAGTTCAATATTCCATACTGATTCATTCATTATGCATCAAAAGCTTTTAATGTCCTATTTCTGCTTACAGTTGTTGGATGTCTGCTTCAATTTGGCATTGGCTCTGCATCAGCCTCTCTGTAATACAAAAATAGTCCCTCAACTGCACAGATATTGCAAGCAGAATTTTTAACTCCTGCATGAAAATCTGCACGCTGGCAAATCACTTTCTTCGGACACCATCATTGTAAGTGATAATGGATGGCTTTTTGAGGGGGATTGGATAAGTGATAGCAGATTATATCACCCTCACTACCAAATTATATAGTTACTTAATATTTTTATAGCTTGGGTGACATCTTCTGGTATCTTCCTAAAAGCCATTCAATATCATCTAATGAATACAACTTGGCATCCTGGATTCGAGGTACCAATTTCCTGGTCAGTTCCAGTATCCTTGTAATCTTAACATTCTAGCACCCACAATAGCTTTGTTGCAAGACCCTTAGCAATATACACACTGTTCTCTTTAAATACTAAACCTGGTCTACAAAGACACACACATATTAAGGTACATCTTGGATACATTTGTGGGCCAGCACTTTGCTTAGTGTCATTGTACATAATGGTAGTAATGTGTGTGTGTCGATATATATTATATATAATACAGGGACATGCCAATTTTCTTCACAGTCTAGGTTATAATGATAAACAAGACAGAGCATTCCTGCCCCTATATAATTTTTTTTTTTAGATTTTTACATTTTTGTTTTAATTTGTTACCCCCTGTGCCCACGGATAAGTCGCCTTCATTTGCAACAGCCGCCTGATGACGTCTCTTGATTTGGTACTATTGCTACCGTACCACCTTGCCTTTGTCCTGCGCTGGGTCCACCGGCTTGGTCACTCTTTGGAAGCTTCTTGGCTGTAAGTAACCAAAAATACAGTAACATTAGAAAGACACTGAAATTGCTGCTTATGGTACCAACTACCATGCAAGGTCTGAAATGACCATAAGCCAAAATATTTTTCAAACAAGATTTATGCGGTGCGAAATTAAAAGGAACGTCCAAACTGCACAGATCCAATCTGTGTTAGTGGGCTATAACCCACTGACAGAGGAAAGGTAATTGCATTGCTCGTCACCATGTTGTGCCATTTACTTTACAAAATTACACACCTGATTTTCTGGAATTGCTTCCCTTTGCCAAAATGGTCTGAACATTCAAAAATCACGCAGAACATCAAAATCGAAATGGAGATTTAAAAAAAGAAAGCTCGTATTTGAAAAACAAAGCAAAACTGGATCGTTCCACTCCACACAAATGTCGGTGTTTGCTCATTTACACACTTTCACACAAATGGCCCGAGGTCATAACATTTCCGGAAAAAGTGAAAACATTCCGCGTGGTAAAATGTATCAAATTGGCACAATGGGAGTGTTACCATCAGAAAAAACTAGTGAAATTTGCAAAAGGGTCCATATGCCTTCATGTTTCATTTCAAAATGATAGTTAATAACAGATAAGAATTATTTCTTATTCTGCGTAGAGTTTGATATGGAGTGATTTTCTTTAGGTCATTGATTTAAATGGGGTTACTTATGTTCGCCATAGAGCCATTGCAAAATACTCTTCGCCATCCCCTGTGATATGTCAAGTGCTATCTGAATGTTGGTAACGGGACATGGTGTATTTTGGGATATGTGCAATAGCTCTATTGCTATCGACAACTTGATTAGTCTCCCTTGTGTAAAAACAAAACAGTTACGTAGTTTAGTACCCTTCAATTAGAATATAATGCTGTTATCATGCAGAGCACCAATATAATTTGTTCCTTTTGCTGTTCATTTTTTGACTCGTCAAATCACCCTGCTATATGGTTAATACTATCAAGGAGTACCCATGTTAACTATACAACATTGCATCCCAGAAAGTCCGTCCACCAATTGCCAAGAGATTCATTTCTTCATTCAGTCTTCTCGCTGAGGTCTCCTAAGAGTAAACTTTTTCCCTTCTGCATAGCTTGGGCCAATCCGTGAAAATATTCAGACGTTTTTACACTTTGTGTATGATGAAAATGAATTTAAACCATTTCATGCAACAAGCTCGGTCTATAAACAATGTAACATTTTCTCTTAAATAAAAAATGTTATGACTTAGTTGACCATTACTTTGACGCAAACAGATTGAGTACATAGGGCAATTCCTTCAAATGATTGACATAGCCATTATATATTGACTTAACAAAATCAAACCAGACATTCACATACTTCTACTATTGGCCTTTCTATATTTTTCCCTACCAATGACATTTTTTTTTTTGTTTGCACCACCATCTTGAACTGCTTTTTAAGTGTTTATGGGGAGTGAGTGTTCTTAAACATAATAAACCCAATATTTTTTATCCCATTAAGTAAATTAGGGTGACAGACTGTCTCTAAGACATAATATTAATTTGGTTTAAAAATTGTGGCATGGCAATTGGTCCAAAAACTACAATTAGGAACTGTCAACTAATGATTCTTTGTGTCTGTTTCTTCCATTCAACACCCTTAATTGTTGGACTGGTGTTTGAAAACCCACTCCTCTGTGTCCTTAAACAAACAGAATTTTAATAATACACCAAGTAAACTGCGTGATCCCCCGGCAAGATGGTAGTATGGAATATAAGCTCAGATACCTTTGCCCTTTTTTCAATGACCTTTGAACATCATCCACATATGAAGGAACTCCTATTGCACTTATCCCTAGTCATGCCTGGTTTCAATCAGCTTTCACACTTTCATAGAAGCCCTGGAAAACGAAACCTAACCAAACTTGAACTACTACATACATACAGGGCTATGGCAAAATCCCCTTCTGCTTTCAAGCCAGGGGAATAAAGTACACAAGCTATGCACCCCAATCTGATGTCTGGGAATGAAAGCAACTTCAAGAATAGTCCAATACTTGTATGATTTGACCCCACACAAATTGCACCAGAACAAGTTTTTGGTGTTATCTACCCTGACATCGTCCAAAAATCAATAATTAAAAGTCTAAACCAAAATCACCTAGTGAACATGTAGCAATAAGGGGGCAACGTTTGTACATGGGAAAATTAGAATTGGTTCGAAGTGATTTTAAAAATGATGTACTACAATTTATTGGGCTATACCTTCCGAAGTTTTTAAAAAAGGTATAGTTTGCCCCATCTACAGCTTATAGTTTTAGTACAAGTGGCTTCAAAACATTTCACGGTCATCCTGGGGTAAAATTCATAGCAGCGTCCGATTTTGATCTGACTGGTTTGTAAACTGTTTAAATTTTGTCCCACTTATAAGTAAATGTAATAGATTCTTTGTTTGTGAAACTTTTCTAATATCAGATTCCAGAGCTATGACTAGTGACCTTCCATAGACCCTCTGTCGCCCCGTCCACATTTTTGCGGTTTCAATTCTGGCAACGAATTATAGATGGTGCAACAGTAATAAATTTTCGGTTCTGTACCATTAAACGCCAAATTTGGCCCACCCATTTTTATAACAAACGGATTATCTGAAAATTACCACCCCATTTGGACCTTGAACCTATTTTGACTCATAACTAGTGAACTACAACCTGCAATTGGCAAACGATACCTTTTGTAATCCTGGAAATATACCGAACACGTTGGCATACTTTTTCGACAGGTTTGATACGTTTCATCTTTGACCCCCTGTATAAACCTTACCCCTTACAAATATATTTCACTCCTTTATTTTGTAACTTGTTTGATAATGTTGTTTTTAAAGGTTCTTCTCATAACAATTCTGTTGGAATTGATTTTTGCAATGAGTGGTTGGATTAACCCTATCCGTTACGCGTCATACAGTCCGCGTCTATGGCGCCCCCATACGAAAATACACGGTCACCCACACAAGCGGTGTCGTAAGAATTCTTTACGACTAAAGACCAACTTTCAGCAGCCGGGGAGCCAGTTCTAGAGCCTCCTAAGCGCCTGTGGAAAAAAAGTAATATTCCCATTGTCCCTTCTTGTCCATAAGTGCCAAAAATCCCAGGATATTGGTGAATCACAGGAACCCCCTATTTACTACTCATGAAGATTCACCCATTGAAACACACGTTATACACAGGCCAATGTTCACCTATATTGAATTTCGTACACCAGAACAAAACGGGCTAGGGGGTGGAATTTTCATATTGTACCAACCAAATGCCAATCCGGTCACGAAACATCAGATCTGAACAAATGAAAGTTCTTCAACTGTGGGAAGCGATTTTAGCTCTGAAGTTGTTTCTGATAGTTCAGAAGAAAGCTCAGAATGGGAGACTGATAATGACAACAGTGAAGATACCAGTGTCTGATACCCAGCTCAGAGTCATTGGGAAAATCCATCCAAAAATCCGGGCTAAACAGGTAAATATAATCATAATTCTCTATTTTTCTCATGTGAATTATTGTATTGTGAGTAAGCCTACTTATTGAAGGTAGCAGTGGTTACAGTTTGTAAGACAACCTGACGTTGATCGCGAGTGTGTTTTATCACCATGTCATTTCTCATGTAAACAATGACACACTGCGAATTCCAAACCGGAAGTACTTACTTTCGCCACAAGATTTTACAATTACTCTTTTTCCACTTTTTAATTAATTTGTGATAATTACATGGAACTTTCACATGAAATTGTAAAATCTGTAAATTGATACTTTCTGATATATTTTTTAAAATTTTATGGCAGGTTTATTCTTTTTTCTATTTTTTAAAGTTCTGATTTTTTGTCTATTGACTACTCTTTATGTACACAGAACCAAGAAGGAGGAAAAGCTGCCCCACAAAACGAAACTAGCAAGACTGTACCAAATCCATGTAAGTTTGGGATTTTTCTTACTGATTTGTTAGGGTATATTTTTATTATGGTTTTTTCGTAGTCAAATCTCAGTTTGAATCATTTTTGACAAAGAACATATAACAAAATTACATGTCCATGTGATTTGACCTCAGCGTTTCCTCGGCAGCCACGAATGAGCCAAATTGAAATTTGAGATGGTTTTTGATGACTAATAACCAATAAAATTGCACATGGTACATGAACTTGAAGTTTTTGATGAATAGCAACAAATTGTTTCGTTTTTTCATTTTTGGTTGTTTACTTGTCAAGGATTTTCAGTGTAACGGTGATCTAAGATCAAGAGGTGTGGAAACCTCCCCTAATTTAGACACCCGACAATTGTGGCCCAAGACTTCCAATCGCAATTACTTTATTGGAATCGCCATTTCAATACATCTTTAGATTTTTTGCAAAACTGTTTCTTCAACATTGAGATTGTTCAACTAATATTTACACTAATGAAGTATGCTGCCATGTCATAAAGCAGTACACATCATCCAAATGGGTTTGAAACAATCAACCAGAAAGGAGTTAAGTTTATCGACTAGTTATATTTATGGGGTTGTACGTCTTTCAATTTTGCAGATATGGGGCAAAGGGAATTTACACTTTAATTTGTAACAAGAGCACTAGGGGTATCACAGATTCACTCAATCGTGCAAATTCCTTCATATTGTATGATCCCAAAATGGGGGAAGGTGATAAAAGCCATAGCTATAACGTAAAGTAGATATCTTGTGTATAATTAAAAGTATTTGTAAAGAACTGTACATTCCTTTCATTTGTTTCGGTTGATGAGACGCATGGTCGTCAAAGGGAGATCTGGAATCGCCAATACCAAAATAACCCCCTGAAATTTTGGAATTAAATATATTAAGAAAAAAATAAAAAACTTAAAAAAAGCAAAATTTTGCATTTTTCCAGGAGGTAAGGGTTTGGATAAAACACAAAGTAACCAGGAGGGATTAGTTACAAAGTGGGTCACTAAACTATGCGAATCTCTAGCTAATGATGGTTACCATTGTACTTCGTATTTTTTCACTCCCGGGGCCACTGTTGGATGATCTACTAGAACAGGGAATTTTGGCCATGTGTGGGACTACACAAAAAGGGAGGGTTGGTTATCCGTCACATTTCAAATCAACAGATTGCTTTCTTGGAATAAAACGCAAAACGTGGGGCATGCGGTGGTACAGGGAGGGATTCAAACTTGTTGTGCAGGAAGATAAGAGGGTGGTAACATCAGTCACATTCACGTGCAAATAAATCAGACAGTCAACAGGAACAAAAAAAAGGGTGGTGGTGGGAATAAAAATGACCGAGTTAGACGACCTTTAAGTATTCAAGATTACATGCACATATGGGTGGGTAGAGCTTTCTGACCAATTGATAGGAAATAACCACGTTCTTTCGAAAGTGAACCGGTGGGGGAAAACACTCTTTTTTCCACATCTCATTGCATAGCATTGTCAACTCTCTATATTTTGCTTCGAGTTCAGAAAAAGTACACGTCTAAAGGATCTGAACTTATCAAGGTTACGGCCACTTCAATTTTCGTGAGGAGCTTGTGGAGCATTTGACTGGTGCCCTTCACATTGTAGGTAAGGAATGTAAAAACAAAATCAAATGAAATTGTTGCCACATGATTTGTACTTGGTTCCGAAGTGTAAAACCTGTGGTTTTGATAGTTAACCACATGTGAAAGGCCTCCCAGTGGTAGGGCCAGCGAAAGAACGGTCACCACATTTTATGCTCACATGTGCAGCACTTTTGTTAGCGGAAAAAAGGGACTGATAGTCGGACAAGCTCACAAAATGAAATGTTCTTACTGTTTGAAAGAATACTGACAAAAGAAATAATAAAAAATGAGAATTTGATGACATAACATCGATTTTGAGTAAACATCTTCAGCAGTGCTTCTCAATCTACTTACAGCTTACCAAAGTGATCTATGTGACGAGTTGCAGATTACTGTATACATGTAATAAGTAGAACATGACATTATGAACGGATAAACTTTTGGTTACAAAATCTGGTACCATGGTAACGCATTTTTATAAGCTAGTTTTTACAATGTTAACAATAATACTTTATAGAAAAATTGTATCAAGACACAAAGAAACGCGACCACAATGCTTCATTTTCCATTCATTTATGTGTAATTTATATTCATAAACTATGTGCAATATTCCCCAGTGCATGTTATAGCAATTTTGTTCCGTTCACCAAACACATGCATCAAATTCGTAGAAACTTCAATCACCCATTGAGACGTAAAAAGAAAACAAAGGTGCTAGAACCACATTTTTTCAGGAAATAGTCTTAAACCTTGCTAACTCTTATTTATACATAAACAAAGAAACCTTGAAATGGGGTTGCAAGACGAAAGTGGAATTGAAAAAAAAATTAAAAAAATCAGAATCTCAGATATTATGAGGCTCGTGGACCTCATTTGACCCCAATTGAAACTTTTGACCTGGCAAAAAAGGGCTTTTAGTTTTCTTTACAATGGTACCCTACTCCACTTTTGTATCTTTAAATGGTTGAATACCCATTACATTATAATTGCTATGTGAAAACCCCTGTAATGCAGTACCGATGTAGGTTAAAGGCCGCATTCTTCTTTTTTGACTGGCCTATAAAATGTTTCTTTCTGAATTGCAAAATTAAGAACCTCATGAAGCCTTTACCTGCATATTTACCATCCTTTTTGCCAAATCTGCTTTGTTTCCAGACAGTGCTATTACCATATTAGGACTAGCTTGTCTTTGCAGTTCTTTTACCCAATTGTTGGCTCTGGCAATATGTGTCCTAATCACAAAAGCAAAACATTTATAAAAAAAAAACACTTATTGTAATTATTTACAGTATATTATTTAAAAGCGTAGAGGAACACTACAGCTGACAAATATGGTTTTGTATTTTTTAAACTCGAGCTAGTAGCAAATGCAAGGAAAACCAGCGGGGACATATGCAAAATAAAATAGAATTTAAAATGCCGTTGCAATGGTTTACAGATAGGTTTTATATACCATTCATTACTAGATAAAAATTCAAGTAATAGATAGATGCCTATTGCTTATTATACCTTGATGAAGCCATTCTTTTCCTTTCTGGATATACCGTAGTATAACTAAGCAACAAACACATCAAAAAAATATTTCCATTTTTTTTTTTTTAATTTTTTAGTTTTTTTGTTAATTTGAAGAGACTTTGTTTGGGGATTACTGAAAAAATAGACATCCGGTGTCTTTTTTTAGCACCTGTCACTTCAAAAATCCAATGTCATTGGTACAGTAATACAGGTGGTGGCATACAGTGGTGTGTCCTCTGTTTAGCATGGGGCATTTATAATGGCTTATGGTGGTACATCTAGGATATATTAGAGTAATTGATAGAGGACAAGGTGTAGTTGAGGCATGGCCTTTTGCTTAGGGCCAACATTGAAACAATTGGTTGCAGCTGTCAAGATTGATTTGTAAGTCCTTTAAATTATTAAAACGGCAAATTGAAATCATGTCACTTGTCTTGGGAAGTGATAGTATCAAAACAATGAGCAAATAGATGTTTAAAATGGTAAAATGAAGACCTCATTCTTTAGTACCAGAACTTGTCTCTTACAACTCAACCAAGTTTTAAAGTTGCATTGGCTATTCAGTTTAGATGGTAGCGTGTATGACGTTATATGACCATGACCTTAAGGGTACTCATATGCTTAAGGGTACTTTCTAGGCCCTTGTAATTCTCTTGAAGCAACAAGACACATTGCTAAAAAAGTATGAAATTGTTTCATGTTCACAACTACAAAGTCGTCAAATCTGATGAAAGGGCCAACTACAAGATTTCAAGTTAAGTTTGACGGATGGATACGTGCATACGCAGACGCATGCGCGCGCACACACACACAGCCATAAGTCTTTATAAAAAAAATCCGTTACCTTAAACATGACTTCACCATCCATGATACCAAATGTCACCCTCATGATTTGACAATTATGTCCTTAACACAGGACGTAAGCATCAGCTGTGCTATTGTTAGTTCTTTTCAGAACACATTCTTGTGAAAATTACTTGATTTGTGATGTCTAGACTATCCCTAACTTGCTGCTTGGGCTCCCCTGTAATACATAGGAGCCAAACTGTGATACCGCTCTTGCCCCGCTGTGTCCCAAAATTTCAAAATTATGTGTGTTCATCCAAAACATACTGTCTGTGTTAGGAAAGCCGCTGCATGGGAGAACAGTTCATGAAAAATTTATCTAATGTGAGTAATTTTAATGTTTCTTGCAATGATTTTTTGCATATTTGGAATTAACAAGATTAGGGCATTTTTCAGTTTTTGAGTATGGTATATATTTATACATGTGCACATCCTCCGAGTCTCCATTCAGTGTTTTGCAAGCAATTATACCACATACTACTACACGGCCCCAGGATGGCAGACACCCATATTACCACAAAATCCAACAAAATTACAATGTGATAATTGGTGTTAATTAGCTGCACTACACCATACATGCACAACTCATTTATGGCCGTATTTTATGTCATGAAATGGGTACACTCAAATGGGGGATCATGTTAAGCTCCAACTGTTTGTTTTCAGTTTAATTCCATTTGATTCTTAAACTATTGCACTTGTTCAAAGATTTTGATGTCATTTATTCTAAAATGCTGTCTTTATATTAAAACCATTTTCAGCCTTTAGATTAGTATATGAGGTTTGCAGCGAAAACCTTCAGGCTTGGTTAGCGGGGGAGGAGGCGATACAGAGGGGGTGATGCCGGCGGGGGGGGGGGGGAAGCCATAGACATTACACACAAAAACGCTGTTGAGAAAACACGTCGCCTATAAATTTTAAATACAGTAGAGGAAGTCAAACAATTGTGGGCTCAAATTGCAAATACACTGTCCTGAATAATAGATCTAACTCATGATACAAAAACTAAGGTTCCATAATGTAATAAAGTATTTAGTCAAATTAAGATGTTATTAGGTACAAATTTGAATCACTTTTGGGGATATTTGGCTGTTCCTTTTTTTTTTTTGCTGCTAAAATATATCTCAAACACGAGGTAGAAACTTGGCATTAACTGATTTAATTATCTTATACTTTCTTTCTTTTAATCACCCTTGAGTATCCCTTATTAAAAGGTATTCGACCCCTAATAAAGCATTAATGGGAAGTTCATGACCAATGTCATCTTCACCAAATGGTGGCATTTGGGTGGGACCTATCGGAGTCACATGAGGTTGGAGACATTTTATGAGTGTCAAGTTCAAACAAGAAAGGTTTATGTATGTAGGTAGACATAAAAGCATGATTTACATTGGTTATAGGAATAGAGATGATTCATGAAAAACAATACACTGTATTAGGGTCAAGACCTTTTGAAGGAATCATGTGCTCAATAGCCGCTGATCCGTGTAATTTTTGCTTTTCAGTATGAACAGTTTGTAAATGTCCAAACAGGTTTAGTAGCTATGGGTAAATACAAATTTCACGTAGTATAAGTAAAAATGGCCGTTGTACCTGTTTGTCAGCTTTGGTCAAAATGGTAAATATAGGTGCGACTTCAAATATTGCCTTATTGACCCTTTATAATACATGTTTCACCCTGAAAAATATACATGGATCACCCGGTATACGTACTTTTTGATCATAAATTTGGACAGAAAAGAACCAATATCCTATGTATTTGTGCTGAAGAAATTATAGGATTAGTACTTGAATAAAAGAAGTTAATCTTCAAAAAATGACCTTTTTGGTCAAAAAATTTAAGTGACTTGAACCCAACTGAGATGTTCAAAACAGAACGACATTAGTTATCTCCTTTATTATTTTTGGAGGGCCTTTTGTCATGTTTTCAAAATCAAAATCGTTTTGACCTGCACATTTTGGAAAAAAAAATTGACAAGGTATATGAAAATGACAAAATATATAATTTTTTCTTATGTTACACCTAGAGGAATTTTACCCACCTGATTATTGTCTCTCTTTGGCCATATCGACATCCTTGTAGTAAAAGCTTTCCAAAATGATGTTATATACAGTGTTACATTGTAAGGAATACAGTCTGTGTGTTGAGGAGTAATACATATTGCTGCTTTTTGTCATTTTGCACTTGTGTAACATTTTGTGTCCAGTTCATGACATATGGCCTATGCCATGAAGCACTGGACCTACAACAAATTTACACAGCAGTTTGTGGTAAATTGGCGGTATATTGAAGGCTTCACAATGTTTCACATCGAGTGTGGTATCAGGCAAAAAAATATGCAGGGGGAAATATTTAGCCAATTCACTATTGACATTGGACCCCGAGATACCTGTGAGCTCTGCATGGAAACTGTTCTGCAGAAGCATGGGTATTATTGTCAGTACGGTTCAACGATTCTGATTAAAGTACAACTGATTAGGGGAATTAAGAAGAAAACACTTAAAGGGGACACTATCAGTGCTTTGCTAAATCAGCAAATCGATAAAAATCATCAAAAATCAAATTTGAGCATGTACGTAACAAGTACAGGTCTCCCAACATCCCGAAAAATGATAGACCAGAAAGCAGCAAAGCACCCTAATAAGACAGATATCGGAGAAGGTATCTTACTTGTCGAAACGGACACTTACTACAACACGAATTGAAGTGGAGATCGTTCTTGAAGACACGCCGTTTTTTCCTTTTCTTCAATTCTACAGCTTGGAAAAGGTAACTTATGAGAATCTACAGACTTATCCTCACTTGAAGCAATTCTGCAAATTCAAATTATTTTTCAAATCAATGATAGTGTCTTTCAGTTTTGGCATTGTGACACAAATAAACAAAGGTTTAGATGACACATAAAAATTGGTTGTACCTGAAACAAGGAATCCTGTGCAATCCATCCATCAAAAGAAATTCACATTCAAAGTTCACGTATACGACTCGGCCTAAATGGACCCACAATCATTCTCTATTGACCATTCATCTAAAACTAAATTCATTAGTTGTACTGAAAGTGTCAACTCTGACAAGGAAAGGACGTAGGTCTTTCCAGTTTCTAAACCCTAGGTAACAATCAAACTGCATATCAAAATTTATTCAGATTAAATCTAAGCAGATTGCAGGTAAGGGGAATTTAACTCAATATTCATTCTTCACTCAGTTATGTACTGTATGCTAGCAGCTCTTGTCTGGCAATCATTTATGTAGAGCTGCTAGCATAATACATGTATAATTGCAAAGTAAACATGACATCGATCTAAGAACCAAATGAATTGTTACAAAAAGTGATGAAAAGAACTAAATTTTTACAATGTTTCCCAGTTTCTACAACAAAGCTGCTTTTCATATTTCTTATCTAATTAACATCTATATATTAATACCGGTGTCTGTCTGTCTGTCTATCTGTCTATCTGTGGTGTCTACCGCGTCTATTTTCTCGGGAGACCGGGTCTCACGTCCTGAACGTGGTGGGTTGGGTTGCCCCTTGACCGAGCGAAGACCGAGTTTGTATTGTTAGTGGATCAAAGGTCTCGGTGTCATTCAGGTCAAAAGAGGTCAAATAGACCCGTGTCATTTTCTTTTTCCTCGGAGACCGAGGGTCTCACGTTCCTGAAACTTGGTGTGTGGGTGGCCCCCTCTTGACCGTCCGAAGACGAGGTTGTATTGGTTAGTGGATCAAGGTCATCGGAGGTCATTCAGGTCAAAAAAAGGTCACATGGGGTAAACATTAGTGTATGAACATGAAACTTGGATGTGGGGGTAAATTTTTGCTGCCGAATATTTTGAAGTTCACGCAAGGTAATCAGGGTTCATTCACAGGTCAAATGAGGTAAACATTTGTTTTCTGCTCAGAGACCGAGGCGCACGTTCCTGAACTTGGTGGGTGGGTGCCACTTGACCGTCCGAATACCGAGGTTGTATTGGTTAGTGGATTAAAGGTAATCAGGGGGGCATTCAATGGTCAATGAGGTCAAATGGGGTAAATTGTTGGTGTATTGAACATGGAACTTTGAGGGTGGGGTCAATTGTCGATGCCAAAATTATTAAAGGTCCATGACCCAGGCACTGATCTCTATACACTGGATAGGCAATCGCCATGCGCTTGAATAGCGAGCCGGTGAATATACGGAAGTTGCACATCGTCCCTTTTGCTCAACTAACCCAAAACATTCATCGGTTTTTTCAATTCAACGGGTTTCTATGGTATGAGTCTCATGTTTTGTTCTTTATAAAGTCCCTTTCCTGTCCATAATCTGAAAAATATCAAGGTTTGCAATTGATAGGGAGTATAATTGCTGTCCATTTTGCCTGAACTTACCTTTTATTAGATGTTACACGAATGTTATTCTCGGCAATTTTGGGACGATTTGTGATGTACTGGAGTAAAACAACGTCTTCATGCACTTACATTGTCCACTGTACTCGACTTTTATTGCTTGCGCTTCACATGCTATAATAACTCCAGGGAAGTATGGAGCGGTAATACCTGTAGTTCACTACAAATTAGTATTGAATTCATTATTCTTTTCGCATGTGCATAGGTCCTAAGGTGTAGCTTGTTATTTTACATTATCACAAAACATTGTCACTAGACTAGCTTATAAAGCCAAGGTCATGACCAAACGTTCAGTTCCTTCCAATTTTTAATTTCCAAGTTGATTTAAACCATGATTTTGTACAGTATACTGCCCCATAGATGCAATTCATTATCTTTTCTCAAAGCAATATTTTGTCTGATGGGGGGGCAGGTTGTTGTTACCCATGCTCATTCCAGGGGTTCGTAAATTGACCCCTAAAGGCTCCAAGACCGATTTTCAGTTGAAAATAAACCCCAAACGTGAGTCACCGGCGCCAGGTTGTGGGTACGAAAATTACACTATTTTCAGGTTTTTTTAAATAAGGGGACCAATTCAATTTGGCAGTAAAATTATAACCCCTTGCGGGACCTGTTCTCAGTATGTGACTAAAATACCTATCCAAAAAAATTACATTTTGCTAGAATGCAAGAAAAATTACACATCGGGGTTATTTGCTGATATGTTTAGGACATTTCCTTCTTTTTTATCATGAACCAGTCACAATCACAACTGAATTGATACCCTCTAGAGCTTCATTATTGTGAATTTATACCCCTAGAGGTTGTCCCGCATTTTCAGCTATAGTGGCTCTTTTTTGGAACAAGCATTTTGGTCCCCGACTAAAATTCAAGAAACCCCACCCCACGCATTTTCTAAAATAGAACGTTGCATGCCCCAACGCTCTTATTTCAAGCTTGTAAACTAGCTACGAGGTCATTTCCAGAAAACTAGGAACGCTTAAATCTCGTCTATACCTGAGCCATTTTTGGGAACAACAATTTCTCTAGGGTGGCGGGACCAACCCCCTTGTGATTTCTTTTTACACATCCCGGATCCTATAATTGGTTCCACAAGATAGCTTTGCGTATTCTCTTTCCATTGGTAACAAATAAGTACCACATCCCCAATAGAGTCATAAGTTAATGAAAGAGTGAAAATACATGATATAGGGGGAAAAATTGATTATTTTTCAATTTTACAAAAAACATCACTAAACGCTCCTATGTAAAAAATAGTAATTTCACATCAGTAAGCTCAAACGCAGGAAAGAGATCCTCCTACCTTTTTTCATGTTTTTGTAAACTTGAATTTCCCCATTTCCTAATCTGATGTCACTCTGAAGTAAGCTAATTGCTTGGCATGTGGGTACTCATATGGTATCAATGAAAAGTGAAAATGGTAGATACATTGGTACCAAAATCAAGTGTCAGTGGTATTCCCGTGCCATACTAGGCGTGTTGCTCTCCCCCCCACCAGGGGTTCCCTCCCCCCCCATCCATCACTTGGGAGTGTAACAAGTAAATTGCGGTGGACGGTAAGAAGGGGGGGGTAAGACGAAAAAATCTTGAAGGAGGATACTGATAATAATAATAATAATAAATCATATAATAGGCTATAGCCGTGAATACTGTAGCAAAGGCATGAATATTCTGTTAGCTTGAAACCTGAAATATAGCATTTAAGGACTTGTTAAAAACAGTGTTTATCATATTTGTTGGAAAATACCCGCGCATACTCGAAAAACAAACCACAATTGGACAAAACTTGACATACGCGCAATTAATCGCCCTAATTCGTCCCTTTTCCGTAGTTCCCTATTCCTTGTAAGTGCGCGATAGGGTTCTTGGGTCGAGCAAAAGGGCCGCCGTGCAATTTCCGGTTTCCTCACGTTCGAGCGCCAATAGCATATCCAGTGTATAGAGATCAGTGGTCATGACAACAAGGTCATTGGTCATTCAAGGTCAAGAAGGTCAACAGGGGTAAAATTTGGGTATCCAGACGAAACTTGGTGGGCAGGGTTGATATTGATGCCAAACCAATTTGAAGGTCACGACAGGTAATAAGGGGTCATGTCAAGGTCAAAGGAGGTCAAAAACAAAAAAAAATAAAAAAAAAATGGAGTAATGTGGGTGTATGGACATGCAACTTGGAGGGTGGGGTCGATGTTGATGCCGAAAATTTTAAGGTCACGCCAAGGTCATAGGGGTCATTCAAGGTCAAAGGAGGTCAAATGGAGTAAAATGGTTGGGTATGGACAGGCAACTTGGAGGGTGTGGGTGGGTTGTTGATGCCAGCAATCTTAAAGGTCAAAACAGGTCCCCAGGGGTAAACGGAGGTCAAAATGGGTAAACTTTGGTGTATCCAACGAAATTGGTGGGTGGTGGCTAGTGATGATGCAAAAATTGTAAAGGTCTTGTCGAGGCATCAGAGGTCATTCGTCAAAGGCCCGCGAAAACAGGGGTCATTCATGCCAGGTGATCGCGAAGCCCAGGTGATCGCGAAGCCCACGGTGATCGCGAAACGGGGGACGCCTCGACATAATAATACACAGTGAGAAGTAGTTAAGGTATAGTAATCACAACAACAAGCTAGTTCTCGAACTAAGACTCGCCCATGTTGCGATCATAAATGGAAACTTTAACCAAATGCCAAACTTTGGACCCCAAAATGACCTTAAAACCGCCAACATCTTAAGATCACCCCTTCTTGCCCACTTATCATTGTTTCCAAATTTGGTTTGTCGTGAAGTGATACTTTCAAATGGGGGAACTTACAATGTACCAAAATGCCTGGACATAAATATTTTTATGCAGATAATAGCAATTTCCAAGGTCTTGAGCTGAGCAAACTATACTCTGGGGGCTTACTTCCTGGGGGTGGGGGGGGGGGGGGGGGGGGGGGGGGGGGGGGGGGGGTATAATTTCTTGGACAGAAACAAATGTGCGCATTTGTGACGTGTTACTGTGTCTATGTGCACTACAACGGTGCGTAGTTTTGGCTGGGAGCGGGCGTACGTTCTCCCAATGTCCAAGAACACTATGAGAGAGTAACTACGGGGCAAGACAAAAGAATAACTACCGTATTGTCTCTATAAAGTTATGCCATGGGCAAATTTGCTGCCAATTTCTATACCGCAATTATTAATTTCAGATATACTTGCCAATTATGCCGTGATTTGCGGTATTTGTTTAATTGTCCAAAAAAACAGGTGTTTATTAGAGGTGAGCTTTTATTAGAGGAAGAAGATTTATTACCAATACGGGTACCACCGTGTTCATTCTGAACTTTAAACACTGCGCAAAGCAATATTTTGCAAGAAGTGAATGGGAATATTACTTATCAGACTGAGCTTGGACATGAACGAAAAAAAGACAACACTTTTTATGGGTTCCACACAAGTATCCCATACAGGAAAAGGAGAAATGTGGCTTCTCTCTTACCAGCCTCAGTAGGCACCTATCCGCTTCAAATTCCAGGCTCCAGGCATCATAACCTCGGAATGATTCTGCATTTTGTTATATTTCACTGCTGTTGTTAGAGCTTACCAGATCCTATGTTACTGGTCACTTATTTCTTGATCAGTCCAGTTGAAAACCTTACACTCCTATGGTCTTTCTTGGTACTACATGGAATTGTCCTTTACAAAGCGAAGTACAGACTTGATTTGCCCACGGCAGATTCACCAAGAAGCAACAAGCTTGAATTGACATATTTTTGCCTTTGTGGCCATTTGGCCTTTGTGCACCACCTCTGCTAGACATATTGTTTCAATATTTTTGTTTATGTATATCACAGTATATTGTCAGACACTGAGTCTAATTGGTGCACTCAGTAAGATGTTGTGAAGATCCTTGTTGGTCTTCCCCCACGGTCTCTTGTCATGATTCCTCCTGCAATGATGCAACTTCTCTTTAGTTGAAGATGATAGATTTGCTTTGGAAAGCAGCTTCTGTTCATTCAGAACTCTGAAAGAAAGAAAAAAGAAAATGGTTTAGGCCAGGGTCTGAGATTCAGCGAGAATCGGAGAATAATGTTTCTCTAGCAGATTCCCTCATCAGATTTGCAGGAATTCCCCAAATGACGTTTATTGTACTCCTTGTGTCCTACACACCTAACATGTATACATGGTCAGGGTCATTGCTAAGCATGGCAGTGTTTTGAGTTGTTTGACAATCAAAAATGTAAAAGGAACCAAACACAAAACTTGCAGGTTAAATTTTTTTAATATCGCCAACTAAGACCGCAGAGGCGAGGAACTGGAATGCAGAGGATGTAAGTGGCATAATCATTGATTTCCTGAAAATTGACTTGCCTTTTGGCCAGTGGCCAAACACATGGGCCCATTCAAAAATAGGGGGGGGGGGGGGAGGGGGGCCGTCAGTCCAAAAATCGGGGGAACCGTCAGTCTAGCAATAGATACGCAACACAACATGATGTGGAAACAATGTCCCGCTAAACCTGATGTATAACTTATAATTATCAGCTACTTTTTAATATACCTTTGAAAATGATCAAAGACAATTCGACAATAAAACAACCAAAATAAAACTATTTATAGTACAAAGGACCTTCACCTTTCATAAAATGGTAGAACCAAATTACACATGCAATCGGGAATCCCCAATTCCAATAACACGTGCTCCATCTAAACATTGTGCTTGCGCTTTCTAGAAAGGACCCTGCGATTTTTGTTTTTGTGGGTTTATCAACTAATGCCTCTCCTATATCATGCACCCTAGATGTTTCTTTTTGTACTCCACTTTTACGCTTGCAGATGTACTATTTGCTCCACGCCAATTAATAGTTTCCATTATGGTAAGTTAACCAAATGTTTTAAAAAATTTTTCAACCATAAAATTGTTTCCTTCCCACCCCTACAAAAAAAATGGTGTAACCATCAAATTTGCATGAATGTCCGATTTCAGGTCAACCCACCCACTGCAACATCGACATTCATAATGTTTATGTCTCAGGTTTGAAGTCGCTATCACCTCATATCGTCAGTATTTCGAAAACAAAATTCTGGCCACTCGCGCCGCAGTAAACCCGGAAGTGTGTTACGAACGCTTGACAACGGGAATCCAATACGGAATTCAACAGACCGCGCGGCGTGGGTCCATTCCCGTGTTTTTCAGAAATTATGTACGGGCGATTATAGGGCAGGGTCAGAAATGTTAAATGAGATTGGATAGTGGTATCAACATCTTTCAAAATTTTATTTTGAAATATCCATTTAACGTACAACATTTAAAGTGAATTCATGAATGATATGAAGGGGACTTATTCCTTGCATTTTGTATTGAGGATGTTTGTCATCGTCATGCTCTTGGGAGAAGCGGTATTTGTGTTTAAGTATCAATTACACATCCCCGGGATACAATCTATACCCACGTCATAATGATGTCGAATGTGATTGGCCAAGGTACTGTGTACCAGTCGGGATGCATGATTGACCGATTTCACTGTACATTCACCATCGGGATATGAGTCGCAGTTAGCAGGTCTCAGATTCCATCACAATCAAAAATAAAATGGTGAAAATACTATGAAGACTACATAAAACAGTGACAGATCCACGTTGTTTGGTTATTGTTATTGCAATTACCTGATTATAAATAAGGAATTGTTGGCAACTTTTAATGCCCAACAGTTGCTTCGAATATATTTTGAGAGCCACGTTGAAGATTTCCCAAATCGAAGCAAGCAAGCACATTCCATCATCGGTTTAATCTCCAATCCTTTTAAATTCCCCAACAACTTAGCCGCCCAAATCTACTAACTTATTTCTCTAGTGTACGAGCTACCTTTCTTCCACATCTAATTTCTTTCGATCTCCCCTTTCTGTTTAATGCTAATCAGCATAATTTTTGGGATATTCTCATCAGGACAAAACGCACAACCAACGACCGTTGGACGACATTCGCACCAGCAGCAATTGCGTGAAGTATTCATCTCTATATTTTTTTTCATGAGTCCTACAATTTCCCTCCAAATAACTCACAGCATTGGCTATAGTTGTGGCGGACCGGCGGTATTTATCATGTTTCCGGTGTTAAATATAACCTGGTAAAATGTAAATATTAGCCTTGAAATAGGCGAAAGATACTAGTCCAAATCTAAAGTTGCATGTAGTAATGGGGACTCAAGTGGAGTGAGTCAGGAGCTGGACCTCTTCAAAAATGGAGGGGGCACTTTTGAGAGCATGATTGCAAGTCGCAATGGGCCTGGAGGGGGGCGCTTATAAGGGGAGGGGCGCTAAATAGGTCGAATACGGTAGTCACATCCGTCACACGTCACAATCAAAACAACTTTCTTGTCACGGCTCAAATTAAATATTAGTGTCCCCATTTTTAGTTATTTTTGTTAGGAGCTATTTGGTGTCACTAAAAATCCAATGAGTTATCGTCCTATATGCTCTGTAAATTAATGCCAGACCACTAAAAATCTGTCCGTTCACATCCCTAATTGGTCACATCCAGCAAAAAGGAGGTACTTTGGATAAAATGCCTATCTAACTCATTACCTTGAATTATTGGCTTGTTCACCTTGTTATGGGGTATATTTTAAAATGTCTTAATGTTGCTTGTATGTATTTAGAAAGAACCATTTCCATTTTTAAATTTTTCATAAACACTGTCTGGGGTCCCCCCCTTTTTTTTAGCCTTGCTCAGTAATGCAGTGGTTATGAACATAATTTGAAGCAAAGAGGCCAAAAAACATTTTAATATGTAAAAACTGTGATAGTTCTTGCAAGAAAATTCAGTTTGGACTGAATAAAAATTCTTCAATTAAAAACTACTCATAATAATGCAATTGGTCCTTTCACAAGAAAGAATGTCAATCCACCCCTACAACTAAGCCCATATACTGCTGATGCCCAATAAGTGCAGTTGTTTACCCTAGTGCTTTTGTTTTTACATCGCATTTTCTGATTTTTTTTGCAAATGCACCTTTTAAACATCAACGCTGTTTTCTAAATCGTTACCAACAAGGTTATACATGCATACATTCGATTTGTATTTTTTTGGCCGATTAAAAGCATCTATGACATCAAAGTCACAAATCCCATGGTCTTAACGGCGGGAATATAAGCACATTAACGCCGTCAGGCGCAAGGGCCAGCATCGGCGTCGCGCGGTGAATTTTTAGCCGCGTAATGAAGCGTGCGCTGTGGTTTAATTCGTTTTGCGCAACACGATCTGAAACGAAAAATAATAGGTGGTTGAAAATTTAAACAAAGCGCTAATTTGACCAACGAAATTTCAATTTCTGATGATTTCTGGAGGTAGAGAGAAAGATGTTTGATTCATTTTTAAAAAAATAGTGCATAAAAAAGATTGTATTTTTCATCACTTGGCAAGCAACAATACCCTCAATTTTGAATTCAATATAAGTTATTGAGAAAGAGACAGCTTTGAAATGGCTGAAAAGTCATTTTTTTACTAAAACACGTGGAATTTTCATCAATTTTCAATTTTCGCAACTTCCCCGGCAATGTTTCCGAAAGATAACTCCAAAAGAGTACCGGAAGGTAAAAGGGTAGGTTTCACTTTCCTACGATGCAAGCGGTCTTCTCTAGGACGGTTTTCTCAATGTTTTTCATTTTTTTTTTCCATTTCTAAACTAAAGATATCCAATATCTACTCAAATTTTGGAAGAAATAGGTAAAAATCACACTTTTTTTGACATTTTTTTCCTTATATTTCGAAAATAAAGCTCTATTTTTCAAAATGAAAAAACCGTCCATAGACAAATTTGTCTTGTTACTAAAAAATAACATAAGAAATCATGACATTTCAAATTGTTTTTGTTATGCTGTCGTGGAAATTTTGGGGCAAAATCATGTGTTTTTAAGTATTTTTCTCCCTCTCAAAAAACGGAAGTTTTATACATTAATTTGATGCCATCATCGGGTTCATCGTTCCCCTTTTCCTTTCTAGAAATGTATAAATTTACAAAATCTCAACTAATTTGCGAGTTAACAAAAAAAACCAAAATAGTACCGGGAACTCAAGGTTTCACACTCGCCCTTAAAGTTGTTTTGAAATATTCTAACTGTTTGTAGGAACTCAAAATGTTAAATCTAAAAGCATTCTTTGGTTGAAAACATCACTTTTTGTTCACCATCATTAGTTTGTCCGGGTTTGTCACATTGTAATAGTCACTCCAAAACAAAATCCAAAAACAAACAAACATGACATCACAACTTGTTTTTTATTACAAACATTGATATCAACTATCTACATGTCTCCTGCCAGCTGTCATATTGTGCCCTATTTGTTTTTTTTTCCTTACCAAGAGCTTTAAATTAAAAAACTTTAAAAATAAAAAAAAAAAACCATTGAATTATCAGAGCCATACATTGATTAGTTTCAGTGTGAAGTAAACTATCATTAATATTCATTCCCATTTTTGTCACAAAATACATCCTTGAATTGCCATATATCTGTGAAATACACCAATTTATTCAATTATCCTATAGAATCTGCCTGGGGCATACTTCTGTTGCCACCAATGTCATTGTCATATATGGACAAGGCCATGTACATATATTATTCATTTTGTAAGTTTGAATCAATTTTTCAACAAAATTACCCAAAATTAAACGTACCTTGAATTTTATTTGAGAGGTGTGAACAATTAAAACTAGCCTGCGGTATATTTTATGAAACATGTAGCCTTGGCAAGAAAAAAATAGTAAACAACTTTTAACTCACTTTGAAAAATTAACCTTCAGTTGAACAAAATTGGCGCCTACTGTGAAACGGGCCATTTGTGGTCTTTTTTCCAGTTTCAGCTCAACGTTGATCGAGAACTATCCGTCAACCGCGCCAGTTGATGGATAGAGACCGACCATATTGTAAATTCGGTGCGGGGCTGCGTTGCAGAAAAGTTTGACAATGGACTTTGATATTACTTAGGTTCTTCCTCGTCATTTGAATGCAATTCCAAATAAATAAAAGCTTCATATCGGATTAACTCTTAACTGTGTTTAGCAAGGATTAACCGGTCACGATCAAATGGTGACAATCTTTCAAGGACACCCTGGCAACATTTTTTGTAAAAATCATCACAATCGTGCATGCATGTTTAAAATGTGAGGGAGTATGGGTAAGTCTGGCAAGCTCCATGTGTCACAACTTTTGGTGAATGTGTGCCCTCGTGTGACTATAAAAATATGGTCATGACTCTACAAAATACCACAATATATCATTGTGTGGTATTTTGTGGTCTAGAGTCTTGTTAGGCTACTGTTTTTTGTTCAACATTAAAGTAGTTATGTAAAACAGTGGTGTTCTATGACTCGTAAGAATGCTTGCTTACCTTCTCCGATGTTGATGGTAACAAATTGCATTGTCTTTAGGCAGATGCTGAACCTCCCCATAAATAATTTCCCCACATATATTCAGTGCGATCACCGCCTGTATGACGACACCGCGCCCCCGCAAGTTGACATCATAACCCACAATCCCTTCCGCTTTTCGTCCTTACCCTCGACAAGATAAATCCTGCAGGGGGCGTACGGGCCGGGATCAACATGTAGAAGGTAAGCAAGCATGAAATCCTTACGAGTCATTAGAACACCACTGTTCTACTGACTCATACAGGAATCTGATTACCTTCAATCCGAGTTGATGTAGCAATATGCATTAACCTCGCCAGATTTGCACAGGTACTAGAAAAAAAGGCGTGCAGGATGCAAACGTCACCCCGCGGGATTGCTTGCAATCGAAATGAAGTATGAATATGAATTGCAAGCAATTCAGAATATAAGAGTCAGCGCAGTTTCACATGCCAATGGTTACCAATAGCATGAAACCTAAGCACACAACTAGCCACTTACTAACAAGAGAATATTATTGCTGGGAGGGGGAGCCCCCTGAAAGATTTGTGCTCCTGCAAAAAAAACTGGCCATATAAGCGACGGACCGAGATAGACGTCCCACGAAACCACCCCCGCCCTCGTGCACAACACAACGGCGCATAACTGAGAGGTTTACTCCCAATTATGAGGGTCTACAAGGCTTAAGAGCAGCTCCGAGCATTAACCCAACAATCGCCACCACCCTCTGGGCCCATGACTGGCCGAGAGGAAGGGGCATCCCGTTGAGCGTAGACTGAGGAGGGCTGAAAGAGCCCAAATCCTCAGACCCCCGACGGCCACAGTACGCTGCTATAACACCTCACAAGGGCGTAAGTACAGGAAGACTTGAGCTACAACATGTACCTAATGCAGCCACCCACCATATCCCGCTCACTTGAGCCCCAAGGGAAAGCGAGTGCGAGGAGCGTTAAAAGAGGAGAATCTTTGATGCCGCACTAAGCCCAACTTCGATTCAAAAACAAAAAAAATCTCTAGAAAGACCGAAGCCTACCCCGGGGAGTAAGCTTCAGTATAGCACAGCAACCCCAAGTGTTATCAAGTTCTCCACCGAATGGAAAAGGCCAACCAGAATATTGACACTTCCGGGGAACATCCTAGTCATACTATCCTATTCACGGTGAATGAAAAAGCATCAGAAAGGACTACATCGATGTCGCCCTGAGACTGACCACCACCCGGTCAAACGAATGACCACTAAATGTTTTTAAGGGTGCTGACAAAGAATCCTCAGCAGAAAAAATGTTGAGAGATTACCCTATCACCAGAACCAGCTCCAACATTTACAAAAACTTACTCCAAGGCCTACCTACACAACTGGATTGAGGCAGCCAGTAGAGTAAGAGAATCTAAGCAATTTTTTCCCCGAAACCCTCTAACGTCTAAGGCAATATCGCCGAGTAAAAGGCAGTGGCACCGAATGCCTACCCCCCAACAGCATCCCCTATCATACGAATGACTATGGGGACGCAACGTGGCGAATGGGGAAATCCAATTAGTCATGACAAGAGGAAACCCTAGTTGGATAAAGATCCCAGCTGGACCCTTAGAGCAAAAAAACAATATCTGCTAAGTGCAAATAGATTGCTCCAATGATAAAAGTAATCCCCGTCTCTGCCGTAGGCACACTCATCATATCCTAGCAGGCTGGAACATCCCAGAATAACAGAATAATACCTACTGTGAAACTACACCGCCCAAGGAACACCCAAAAGATTCTCTCTCTTTATAAAAAGGCTGAGAGGATTGTAATAATCCATTCTGTCATCACGCATGCCAGACCAAAGTGGGAACATTACTATCTTAAACATTGAAAAGGGTATATGATAAAATAATAGTTCCTATCCCCCACCATGTACAGAAACTCTGCATCTGGCGGGAATACTAATTATCAATCCTGAACATAGAGGTAAAGTAATATAATATTATTATAATCACACCCATCCATGATCAGAGCAAACCAATCCAGACATAGCTAGATTGGAGGTGATAACCCCCCTTTCAACAATATCTATTAATTGAAAGCACAGTTGATACAAATATGAAGTCCCTGTCCATTTGAACAATGCAAAATGACTCATTATCAACCCAATCACTCCATCCCCATGGTCAGAGAGATTGAAAGAGGTTGCACCTGTCATTCATAATAAAGGCAACAAAACCCGCGGGCGGCCGGTGAAATGCCTATAATGGAGCTGATAATCCCTTCTATAATAGCGTTAGAATAAAAGACCCCCGCGGGAATCGGGCACAAAGCCTAACAGCGAGAGGCTCGGCGGCGCGTGCCACACACGCTTAGTAGAGACTAAAAGCCGAACCACCGCATCCATCCTGACACACTTCCTACTAGACTATTGCAGGGGCGGTAGACTTGGCCCAGTCTTCCGACACAGAACTTAAGCCCAAAAAGACGAAATTAATCGTCTAACATTAATTTCATCTAGGGTATCCATCGCCAAGATGGCGAGCGGATACCCAAACCTTGACGAAAAGCGATCAGAAAAGCGATGAATATGGCAAAAATTACGGCGGAATCCGACACACAACTTAGGCTACTGTGTGACGGCAAAGTTATCGCCAATCGTATCCATCAACTGTATTCATCGCCAAAAGGAAAGAGTGGCTAACGAATAAGTCCGAAGAAAACTTACCTTCGAGTCAAACCCTATCCGAAGTAATGATATACAGAGCGTAAAACGTGAATGAACGGCAGAGCAGCTCCCGTACCGGAAAAATTACTGACTACATAACGTCGTGAAACGCCGGCTGAACGACCCGGCATTTAGTCATGCTAAAGGACTTGAATCCACAGCGCATCGACATGATTCAAGACCATATCACTAGTGATACTTTTTTCCCCCCCAATTCTTAAGTCCTGCCAAAAGGACCGAATCAAAGGAATCAGACGGAGTAACAGGATAAGACCCGTACGCACAGCCCCGGGGAAGGGGAGGGGGTGAGAGACATCAATCCCAAACCGGTGGCCCAACCCTTAGGGCTGGCTCAACAGCAAAAAAATCGGTTTGGCTTTGTGTTTTTATTAAAAACAACGCATCCAAACTCGAAAGGACCCCTGTAGGGGGTCTGAGCTCGGAAGACCACCGTGCGACTATCTAAGAGGCTGGCAAACGGCCTAATAAGACGTAAGCTAACCGCCCCGAAGAACCGTATTTAATGGATGAAGTCGAGTCCCCCAGCCGGAAACAACTAAGGAAGTTTGATCCAAAAAGGGTAGGCAGTCATAAAGGAATGAACTCCACCCTATTAAGCTACGGGAGCCGCCACGACCAGAGAAGGCGGAAGCTATGCCCCGATCGTCCCGGTGTGGTAGGAATAACCCGACGCCTGCTGTCCCAAGGAACGCTTGGCGAGCAAGCTCCGCCCAATGCAGCAAGGACGACACCCAGAGGGGTGCACAGGCCCGGCGAATGGTTTTCCGTTCCCTCCACGATCATCACAGGACACACACCCACGATTGTCGCTAGTGTAACAAAGCGACACGGCTTAAACAGGCCAGTATCCATCGGGTAGATGAACCGTGCTCCCCATCTCGCCCTATCTCCCCCTCCGTAATGGATTGAGGCGATTAATGGTCTAAGACCTAAGCAACCACTTGACTCCTCAGCATATCCCTCCACCCGCAAGAACAGAATACGTGTAGTAGCTAAAAGCCCCGTTGATGTACTGGCCTATATGGTATCGAAACTATTATGATTAAAAAAAGGCAAGTACATGAACGCACGTACCCAGTAATAAAAATAATCAAGCATACCACGGTGTGGAAGCAAATTATTCCCACCGCAACCTCCGCCTACAACGACCCGCTCCCGAAAACAGGGACAAACGAGGTGTATACTGCAGAATACAAGACAATCTTCCACAATTTGTCACCTTACATCATACTACAGCGCCGATGACCGATTGTCAACGGTGCTGGTAGTTTTGTAGAGTAAGCAGGATTCATTATACTTGATGACATATACAAGAGGTACAACCAGACATCAACCAACCCTGTTTAAGATGAATCGAAAACCAGGGTTGACCCCTGTCGACACGTACACTACGACGCTAGGCAACCCCACCGGGAGAGGCAGACCAACCTGTTTTGGCCAACTCCCCAGCCGCCCGGTTACTTACTGCATGGGCGGCCCGTGCGCACCCCCCCCATCCCCCCCCCCTTTTCCACTCCCCCTCCAAGCCCAATCCAAGCGTATCGGCTTCACGGCATCAAAGGGGGCGGGTATACCTGCGCGGCATAGATGCCGCGACTGGATCCCAAACATGCGCGATCCTATGCATAGTCCATTGCCTCCAGCCCCTGCACCGTTCACAGAGCCCGTTTATCCCTAAAGAATAGGTAATCAACTCCCTGTTAGAGGCTTGTCTCCCGTATCGATTCGTAAATCCTGAGATTAATGGTTCTATTGTAGCGCTAAAAAAGTCCCCCTGAGAGGATTTAGCAATGGACCCTGACATCACAAAATGGAAAACTAAATGATACCTGCTCAGCCCAAATCCCTGCTGCAGGGACTCCGTGTGTGCCATCAGTTTGAACCATCGCAGGAAAGGCCAACAATCCCTTGTAAAGAACGGACAAATATGCGATGGCTAACCCTCGCCGCCAATCTCTCGAACCTTAACCCACCTGGAATAAACGGTCCTTTGTATATACATTAATTCTCTGAGGAATTAGCACCGGTCCCTCAACAACAGTGTTCTTCGAGAGATTCATCTACCGCTAAAATCCCCGAAGGATTGAGGCCACCGGGGTGACCAGCGAGCATGGGCCTTCCGACTAGTAGGGCCAGCCCCGCCTCGCTGAAAATAGTTCAAACACGTTTCCTGCCGCCATAAACTCCCCGTTGGAGCGACGGCGTAATGAGTGGAGGCCAGCGTAATGAGCCAGGATAATCGCCCGTACTAAACAGGGTCGAAGCGTGGCCCAATATCGCTGAAGAAAAACAAACCCGTCACAGACATTTGGATTCCTCATGAATGGGGATTTTCAAAGCTGAGAATGGTTATTGTCCTCTTGAAAATCGACCGGCAAATCCCTCAGTGAATGGTCCTTTTTTTTGGTCTAATATCTACTCCGTGGATTAAAGACCATGGACCAGCACCGAGGAGATTCGAACGGGTCAAAGCGCCCGCATCCGACATCACCCCTGTGAGATAGGCAAAAGGCATCGAGACCAGCGCAGTAAAGCCCTAATCGCCCTATAGATATAGAGGCAGAAGGCCCCGAACGTCTCCGGGTGGTTTCGCTGAACACGGTCGGGGGGTGCTTGCAGCGGGAACCGCCACCGTTAGAAACGCTGCCCCGGGGCAACAAAAAAACAAACAGAAGCGTCCCCCGTCCCGTTAGCTGCACTCCATATAAGGTACACAACCACCTTAGGTGATCGGTGGACACCATACGGTGATCTCCTATCGGTAGTTACCCGAAAATTTGACAAACACTTCATATTATCCGAAGCCAGTCTCCGCACCCTGGTGCACGGCGACTGACACGACACCTGGCGCCAAGTGTGGAACCACCCTCTAACGCGGGTGAACCCCCCTCTTACAGCAGCGGAGGAACTCCCTTTAACGGCGATGGTTACTAATAGCGGTGGTATTGTGATCGGTGGGTTACCGAAGACGGCTACCACGCGCGCCAGTATGCCTATCAGTCAAAGCAAACACCCCTGAGGGCTCGGCGGACTGACATAAAACACCAGACCCAAATCTGTGTCCACGGCGGGTGAAACTCCTGCTTACTCATCGTATGAGCTCCGCTCGTTACCGGTCAAAATCCCTACCGTCCCAGGTATACCGAAGGGACGAAAACCCATGATAACCCCCCGTTCCAACTCAAGCCGAACCAGGTTCAAGTACCAAGACCGATAACGCACGGGCGCACCTATTCTCCCCGGAGTAGAACCATCGGCAATCAGCATGGGTGTTGTTCCCGTGACGCGACTCGGTCGACAAGTCCACGTACGCCTCGGCCTATAACCCTAACACTGCAGGCTGTATATTGTGTGGACTTATCACAGATCACAATATACCACACGTTATCATACTTGCACTTCCTAGACCACAATCTACCACAAATTTGATTGTGGTATATTGGGGTATATGCTTAGTAGTGTGATTAATCATAACTATACCAAATTGAGTAACTCATCATAATACCACAAATAACCACAGTAATAAACAACCACAAGCTGCACCATAGGCCACAATTGTACATGGCTGCCATAGAATTGTGGGCCCGGGGAACCTTGGTGTTATCGGCTTACATGGGCGGGTCGGGTGCGGAGTGAACATGAATGTACCACACTTATAAGTCACTGATAGATCACATACCACAAACTACCACAAAATATTGTAGGTTTCTATAACTTCATATACCACAATATACCACATATTCCATTGTGTGGTATTTTGTGGTCTAGAGCGCCTTGTTAGTATAAGGGAACAAACCTCCCTAGCACGCACCAAGGCGGATACACGGAATACCAATTTACTAAGTTTAGATATAAAATTTATATAAAAGCATTTTCCAAACAATTCCTTCACTCCTTTAATCAAAGGCCATACCTTGTTGCCATAAGGGCTGCAATAAAGCAGTAAGGAACTAGTAGTAACCCACAAGTTTGTTCCGCTCTTGTTGTTAAGTAATGGTCGTGTGCATAAATTATAAAATGTAACAAACCGGACTCCAACTTGAATCGAAACCAAAGGCATGTCGGTCCATCTCCAATTACAATTCTCACAAACATTGTAATCACATATATAACACGTTAAAAAATATATATAAATATACCTACACATATAAGATAGTAGTGGGAAATAAGACTATCGATATGAACGTGGCGGGAGTGCCACGCCCTACGCTATCAGTCTATGGTGTGAATTATGCGGGTTTGTATGTTGACAACCCGACCGAGATAAGTAACAATACTTTAATCATACGAGGCCGTGGTTATACCTCGAGAAAGAATGTACAGGAGGTGTGTGATAGAACCTCCGTCCAGGTAGCGACCGGTAAAAGAACAGAACATTAGCCACGGAGAATAAGAAGCCACGCAAAAACAGGCGACGAGCAACCTAGGTAGATGAAAGCGCCCAGTTAGGCAGACAACGAGAAAGAAAAAACGGGGATAGTAGCGGATAACAGAAATAAGAAGTGACTGAGGGGAAACACTCGAGGAAAACAAAGAGCATCGAGGACGCGGGAGGAGGGAAAGCCGATGTTGAGTAGAAAAACTATGAAAGCAAGAATCGATCGAACAATAAGAGAGATACAGGAGTGAAACCAACTGTTGTTCGCGAAATAACCCGGACCTCCAGGAGGAGCCAATTGTAGCGCGATAAGTTGAGACGAAATAAGGAAATGGGGGGTCGACGAAACAAAAACATAGAGTGGTGGAAAAAGAGTGGGAGTGGTTGATGGAGATAAGAGGGGATGAAAGGGGGACAATAAAAAAAGAAGGGAAGGGAAGAAAGAGGAGCATCAAAAGGAAATCAGGAAGTGAAACAGTACAGACACTAAAAAAACATGGAGGACCGGTAAAGAGATGAAATGAGCTAGGTCGAAAAAAAAATGATAGAAAGGGGAAGGAGGAAGGATGAGGATTGGGGCGCAAAAAACCGAGTAATACAGAAGAGATAAGGACAACGCCCCCGAGAATGGATGAAAAGGAGAAATGGAAAAAAGAAAGAAATTGATTTTTGGGGGGGGAGTTTTTTGGAAAAAGAGGAGGGGAAGGAAAAAAGGGGAGGGAAGAGACAAAACCAAGGTAAAAAGAAAAATAAGAAGGGGAGTACGAAGAAAAAGGTCAGAAGTACGGGGAGTATGGGGTAACATAAGCGTGCTAAGGTGAGGTCTGACCCAAAGAGGGAAGCGGCAGGGGCCACAGGAAAGGTTAAAGTGATAAGGGCGCAAGAAGCAGAAAGGAAGAGATGACATGGGACAGGAGAAGGGAGGGGAGAACCGGTCAAAATTGGAAGGGGGGTAAAAAGATAAGATATAGACAAATGTAGGACAGAATAATACAAGTAAGAAGGCGGCAGAAGGGAAAAGAGGTGACATAGTAAATAAGAGTAGAATACAGAGAAGAGAGGGGAAGGACAGAGAAAAGGAAATTGAGGGGAAAAACGTGGTGAGGTCAGGGAAATAAGCACACAAAGGAGGGGAGAACGAAAGAAGAAAAACAAAGGGAACCATCCAACAATAAGAAGGAATGGGAGATAGAAACGAATGGGGCACAGAAATAAAGGGGAAACAGACTGAGAAGAAAAAGATAGGGGGCAAAAGAAGGGAAAAAAGATACATAAAAGAAAGACAGATTAGGCCATCATTCCCATCGCCGCCCACCTTCCCCAACTACAACAGCCCCAGGGACGTAATAAATGGACATTTACAGATTACACAAGTTCAGGACTACACTAGTACTAACTCTGACCAAAATTCGACAAAATACGGGAGCTAAATACTTAACGTTACCGCACTTGTCGAACCCCAAGACGCAAAGAGGAATAGGATTGTGGGGTATGATGTCACTTGGGGGTGTCGTCACACAGGGTGATCGCATGAATATATATATTATGTGGGAATATATATTTATGGGAGGTTCTGCATCTCCTGCCCTAAAGACAATGCCATTTTTTTACATCAACATCGGATTGAAGTAAGCCAGATTCCTGTATGAGTCTATGGAATTGTCACATTTATCTTTGTCTATAAACTTAAAAAAAAAAATGCATTTCCACATTTTTTATCTTATTTTTTTATTGCTTGCTTATCTCTTTGCTTTATTTTTCCCAAATAACGTTTTGATTTTGCGCACTTAGTTTATCACCGCGATACGGGGATTCCCTGGTCTTTCCCTGGTTTGTTTTCACCGTGGTGAAGCCGACGCTGATTGACGTCAGTCCACCCCCGGCCATTGGATCCTGGTGTGCATACAGGCTATTTCAGCTTAAGGACACAGTAGAAGTACTTGTTGTAATCTCATTTTACAGAGCTGCGCAGATACACCTACACATTGTACAAACCTCGTTACCCAACGTTGCGAGGGTGCGTATCAGTGCGGTGAGGTGGTACCGAAGTAGTTCCCGCTGGCCCTAGTAAGAATTGTTCACAATATTTTATACAGTCCATTTTAATCTGAAAGGGTTTTCACTGAAGTAATTCCTTTCTTAAATTGGGGTCACTCAAGTAACTAGCCCAAGGATGAGCTAGTTTACTGACAAAACGTGCCAAAAATCGCTCAAAATCCTGTGTGTGGCAGTTGTGACAGCACCAACGACTATAAGATAGACAAGTGGATTCTCCCGAACGTCGTAACCAAAGCGAGGTCCCAAATTATTATATGACATAACCGCGACTTCATTGTCATAGTTTTGGGCACCACCATATTTGGTTTATGTATCGTCGCATTTGTAAAGTCCCTTATGCATAGTTATGAGACACGTGAGTTGTTAAATTGTTGGAGGGCAAGGTTCGATATATTAGGGAAATTATGGGGTAAACATGTTCCAAAGAACTGGCTTGCTAGCGAGAAATCATGGAACCAAACATCCGAGAAAAGCGAGTGCTCATTGGTTTGATTTTTTTTTTAACAAATTTCCATCGCATTCTGATTGATAAAAGTAAAAAAAACTTTACGGGGAGTAGATACGAAATATCAGGGGACAAGTTGTTTTTTTTTCCGAGCGTAATGGAACTGCGTGCAGCATTTCCGATAACCCAAGCTTCCCCAGTATTCACTCTTGGAATTGTCACTCCCGCATGGAAAAAAAACTTCCAAGAGTGATTTTCACTCTTGGAATTTGACACAGAAAGGTTGTCTGGGCCTGCAGCTACCTAGGACCTAGAGATTAACGCTTCCAGGGTTTCTCTGCCGATCCGAATGCCCGATGACTTTTTTTTGTCGTATCGGACGATCCAGCACCATCCGATCCTATGGTTTGTCCTTATGTTAAACACGACCACCCAGTGAGTATTAGTGGAGTTGCACACTTGTGGTTCAACTTTTTAAACTATAGGAATTATTGTCGACGATGATATAGTTTCAATAATCTGTGTGGTTTTTCCCCCCCACATTTGTTACAAGTTTCCGATGAGGTATTTTAGAGGAAAAGGCTATCTTTTACTTCCAAATGTTTGTAACAATATAAGTACCACCGCCAATCAATAGCCTTGTAAATTCCCGCAAAACAACTCCTGTTCCTTAGTTCCTCAGAATATCAAGACCACTCATGCTCATTTTAAATTGAAGATTTCATTTATTATTAATTGTCATTTCCAAAATGATTGCGTTCAGTTTAATAAATCCAAAATTTTTGTTACATATACCGTAGTGCATCGCCCGGCCTTACGTGCCTTCCATCCCCAGGTCAGGCCGTCTACAATATGCTAATTATGCTTTGACAGGTTGCAAAGGACATGTGCGTTAGCGGCTCTGTAGTACTGGCAGTTTACATTGCGGTAAAAGGGCGAAAAATTATTTGATAAAATTCTTGTTTCGCAAGAACAATTTCAAATCATTGTATCCCCATTCTGCATCATTTGTATTATTTTTGTTATTATATGATTTTCCCAGTCCTTTCTTTTAACATATTTTTGTCGCGGTAAGTATACCCCCCCCCCCCATCAATCCATGACGTAAATGGGATTCCCCGGGAAAACATGTCTTAGAGTCAATCAGGACAGCTGCAGAGCATAGTGATTGCATGATCTGACCTTACCATCGCGCCTCGCAATGGCTGAGAAATTCATTGACCTTGCTGCTGAGATCCCATTATTCTTTTATGTTTCAATAAATAATCATGAGAGCATGGATTAGGAGTACTAGCGCCACATGGCTTTGTGGATTAGCGTTATTTATGTTCTAAGCAATTGATATGCATTCTTAACCACAGGTCCACAACGCGCGTCATGGTTTTGGCCTCGTGTATCAAAAACTATAAACAGGCGGGTCGAAAGTATGAGCTTGCATATACTGCAGCCTAATTACGTGGCATACTGCATTGTGGGAAAAGGTGTTTGGTACTCGTCAGAACCCACAGAGCTAAAACTACCGATTAAGAATTTTTTAATTTTCTCAGTGCCATGGGGTATCCCATAGGTTTTAACACCTAGTTGAGGGATGTTCTCGGATTTAATCAAAATTTCTTGACCCTCTCTGATGCAAAAACATCCATAAAAGAACCTATTATTTTAGATTATTCATTCAATCATTTACAACACAAAAACCCTTGCTCTAATCTCTGGCTGTTAACGTTAGTCTCCTCTCACGCTTATCGACGGGTGGAATGTTAGATATTTTTTGCAGTCTTTTCACAACTCACTGTGGACATCTTTCCTCCGTAACCGCCGTTTAAATCAAAACAAAACTTTCTGCTGATCCGCCTTTTTCTTTTCATCACTTACAATCAATGAGGAGAATGGAATGAGATGAGTAGCACCACGGTGAGCTTGGTAAAGCTATACAGGTGGTGACAACTATTATGATTAAATTTAATGTTCTATGCAAATTAGTACTGAAAATTCATTGCAGCCCGCACAATTGGGACAAAACAACTTAGTCCTCCTTCTACCTATTTATTATGACACTGTTGATGCTTTACAAAAATACAGCCACTGAGTGAAAACGAACCTAAAAAATACGTAACAATCGAGTTGGAAACGGGAATATTTCGGCGGGGATGCCGTATTTCTGGACTCTGCTTCTTAAGGATTTTTCATTGAAGGCTTTGAACTTGTAGCACAAAAGATACAAAATCATAAAACCATAAAGCAGTATTTTTTTCTCAGTTACTTACAACGACGATTTTCCGTTGTAGAGCATAGTCTTGCGGCTGTCCATGCGTTTTAACTTAGACAGGACCATAACAGTTGCAGGTAGAGCTGAATTTGGAAAACCGCCTTGTTGAAGTGAATATCGTGATATTATATACGTAAGTAGCTCATTATCCTTAAGTTTTTCCATTAGCTAGAGTTATAATTGAAGATGATAGCTAAATACACTATTAAAATCAGTTTGAGTAACTTGTGTTTTCCAACTTAAAAACTGGTAAAATACCCATTCTACTTTGTCCCTTTCTTTCATTCAATATATCGGTTGAGGATCGCAAGCTCGACATATTTTTTTGCCGATCCGATCTTTTGCCGATTAGCCAAACGGCCGCCGATCCGATGTCGATACAAATATCGGTTAATCTCTAATCTAGACATCAATTTTCATCCCCAAAAATAATGAAAAACTCCGCCTTCCGACGGCACTTTTCATCCGACATTTATGGAAAAAGTCAGAAATTTGGAGGCCTCACGGCGGCACAATGGGGAACCATCAAATTCTCAAAATCAAAATAGGACCTTATCAATGCACCCATTTGGATTGTAACCCTTGATTGACAGGTGTAGTGCCTATGCCCATCAACAAACACCTTGCCGATCTGCAGGCTATGAGTGATTATTTTGGAAGTATTATTGAAGTCTCTATAAAAATCTGTATATGATTTCAATGTGTTTTTATGACGGTTTATTAGTAAATTGGAAAGTTCCCTTATTGTAATCATGGTCGGGGACATAGGAGGTGATAGGGATCAAAAGGGGCGGCTAACGATGAATTTACTAATCAAATATTGCTTCAAATCTTGTGCAGAAATTTAGAGATATTTGAACAAAAATACTTTTTTGCTCATATGGAAAATCCCAGAATTGGGTCAGACATATTTATTTATTACCCTATGAATTAATGCATAAATGCTGGAAATTTGCTGTTCTAGACTTCCCGACTGTCCACAGACAGGCCTTGAAAATTAAAGACTTTTCAAAGTTGGAGGTGGGGTCATCCTCATTTTTTTAGGGGGGGGGGCACTGGGGAGGGGGGGCCATACTCAATTTTTTTTTAGTTGGAGAATACTTAGATTTTTTTTCGTTTCTTACACAGATGGGTCATAATTTTTTGGGGGTGTTAAGGAGTGACCTTACCATTTCTTTGGGAAAAGATACATTGTGCCCTATTTTGCTGGGGTGGGTGGTGACATTTAGGTTGAGGGCCTATCAATTTGTAGAAATCAACCCCTCGTTGCTTCCTGATATATTTTTTATGCTTTACAGGCATTGGTATTCCAAATTTTGGTTGAGTAGTTCATGGTGTTTGGGGCTCTTTGGCATAATTTCTTTATTAATTTAAAATTAGGAACTTCTACAATAGAGGCTAAAATAGACATAATACATCAACATTGACGCCGCTTTAATGTAACATGGCATTTTTTAATGCGAGCGAAAATTAGGTTTCACGGAAAAATCGGACTGCGATCGGCGTTAAAATTTTCACTCTTGAAATCATTTTTCAACCCTTGGAAATTTGGTCACCAAGAGTGCAATCACTCTTGGAAAAATTCTCTAACAGAATGCTGTCGTGAAGCACGTTCGGGGGCACATCGTGTCAAGAACGCCGTACATAACCATGAGAAACGCTCGCAATATACGCATTTAATTTGGAAGAGCAATATCACAATTATAGAATTTTAATTAACCAGAACTCCTGAATTTCAGGAATTCCAGTGAACTAATATTTCCTGTGATTTTCTTCTCATGCATTTTAAATTTAGGTTTAAGATAACATCCATGATGCAACTTTTTTGTTTTTATGGAAAAAACTAGGTCATCATTTGCTCATGCCTAACCCGATTGCATTCTACAGTGATCAAGGGGAGGGAGCGCGTAGGCAGGTAACAGCCACTCTCGAGCGACGCTAGCTTCGAGTGTCTATTTTCTTTCGAAAAATGGACCAAAATGCAGTAAAATTCAATTTTTTGGAACAAATAAGCTCATGGTTAGATATTTGGATCCAAAACACATTTAGGGTAGGGTTCCGGGAGAATCCGCGTTATGAAAACTTAAAGTCCGTGCGCGATTTTCGACAATTCCGCGTTTTTTACGCGACCATAAATCGGCAATTTTCGCGCACTAATCCCCGCAAAAAAGAGTCCCAAATCCGCGCAAATCCGCATTCCCCAAGATAGTAGTAACCATGATCAAGTATCAGAAGTATAAATTAATCGTACAGTTAATCAAAACGACACAAATCCCGTTGCCCAACCACTTAATAAACCCAAAATTTAAATTCGCTTATAAAGTAACGATCCGCAACGGTGTCAACTTATTGCTAACACGCGCAACACATGACGACCTATTAATTACGGAAGGCCCTGTCTCACATCCGTCTGACGCCTTTGTGATAATGATCGCCGATTCTCAAGAAAACACTAAACCTTGTCAATCAAGTATCTCTTTTGTTGACCGTACTTAATCCCCTTTTTTCCTTTTTCCAAGGACATCATTGAATAAATATTATATCTCCCAGGTCCCAATCGATCCATCACAATGCACAACTCTTCAGTCTGTTTCAGGTTACACTATTTGCAGCCCGATGAATTGAGCTATGTACAATCAATGACATGTACGTCGATAGATTTTTGCAGCCACAAGTATAAAATCTTTTGATGAACTGCAGCCAAGTTGTAAAGCGTGCAGCTACGAATTTGATAGAATACTATCCCGGGAATACCATATCAAAAGGTGAAAAAAATGAATTCTAATTTAATGATTATACTTCATTTTGAAATTGAAAGAACAACTCCTCTCTGAAGCAAATTTTCTAGCGCTTTATGTTCTTCCCGATTGAGTATTAACCAATAAAACAACTACCTTACCCCCATTAATGGACAATCCAAACATTTACATAAAAAACAGTTTATTCTTATGTTAATCGGGGGGGGGGGGGGGCTGACACTCAGGGCTGTAAAAAAATGCGAAAATTTCCCGGGAATATTATCCAAATTATACCTCTAGATAGAAATTTACCTCCAAGATTTCAAATTTCCCTGATCTTATGTATTCTTTATTTTAAGATCAAAAATTTCCCTCCAAATAGCAAAAGTTCCCGGGAATGACATTCCCAAATTACCCACTTTTTCCAGGCATGGCTACAATTGCAAGTAAACAAGAATAAACAACAGTAATAAGTCCGGATTTATTTTATAAAAAAATCACTTAAAGCTCACATGCAAAGGCAAATATATATATGAATTTTATATTATTTCATTTGTCATGGACCATAGAACTCTATTGAAAGTTCAAAAACTCGCCGCAAAATTAATCTCAAAACCCCCCCCCGAATTACTTTTATAAGTTAAAGTTGGTATTGGCCTATCTTTTCATGAAGTTACGAACGATAGAAATGGTCGCCTGATAATGAAGTCACAGCAGGTTATCAGCTCGAACAAAAAGACCCGGATGTGTACGTAAAACAAGGCATTGGAATCGGGCAAAGGCATGCAAAACCTGCCAATTTTCTTCTCATTTTACAACATAGTATGATTTTAAAATTATATCCAATTTCCACCACTCAATGAAGAAAATGTCAACACTCAAATAAAATATTACACAAGCCACAAAGGACGCTTAAGACTTGTCGGCGGTCTCCTGAGTTCTTGAGAATTTGGACAACGATAAGACGCGGAAGGTTCAACGAACTTCATGCATCTCTCTTCTTCCCAAACTCTTCGAGCTTTTGCCTAAAATCACCCTAATATATGTACAACTGACAGCAAAATGAATCAGGTACTAGTACATTTGGCAATTATTGGCTGATAATTATGTGATCTCATTAAAATCATTCTACACAACATCGACAATTTGGATCTCGGCCTACCACTTTCTGCTACGTAATCACCCAGTGAAGTACAAATCGAAATCTTGAAGCATCTTAGCGTGTATCCCGGGGGCTTGGGCGCGGTCGATCGCTGGGCGTTGTTATACAATAATACAGCGTGCTATCTCTCCCGCGTTGCTATAACACACAAACTGTCTAACACAGCTTTCGAAAGACTGGGAGCTACCGCATACCGCAACGCAAGCCCGGACCGCAAGTATATACGTTTTCCATAATATTTTAAACTTGAAACAAGTATATCTCCACAATAGCCGGTTAAAAGCTCGATCACGGGAACGTGACGATTATATCAGGCCCCGGGTACACATCCGTCGACGGATTGCAAACTCTCCCGAATACCAACTCGACTGTCATCCAACTCGACGGACAACCAAGTCGACCTTCATACCAGCTCGACCGATAACCAACGCGACCGTCTAATGCAACTCGAAAACCGTCGCGTGAAGTACCAACTCGACCGATCGCGTGCCAACTCGACCGTCGCGTCGGGTCCATTTCCTTATTCTTATTTTAACAAATACAATTTTTTATTTTAGGATTTTGGTCCTGGTTTGATTTCTGAAATCAAAACTCAAAGTAGTTAAGCTATATCGCTAGTATAATTTCTGTAACTAAAACTGTGGATCTTAATTAGCCTGGCCATACAGATAAAACTAGTAGTGGTAGTAGGTTTCTCATCAAGCTTTATTTTCTCACCTTTTCGCTCGCTAAAATCGGAGTTTTTTTCCGGCATTTCTTCATTAGAAATTCAACACAGCATTGGCCTGAAAGCTAGCTAAAGCTTCTGTGTTGAGATAGACTACCGTCTTAATTATTGCCGTCAAACACCAGAACGCGCCAAACAGCAGCATCCACGTTATCTGTTACTACTTCATTGTAATCATGTCGGATAAGCAGACCAGACTCGGTCTGTCTTCATTAAGCGCATGCACAAAAGGCTGTTGGATTTTACGCCGGGATTTTCAATCGATTATTTATCCCCATCCGTTTTGTTGCCGTTGTGTTACAATACAATGCTAACTAGCTTATTATTGTCTTCAAGTCTGTCGATACAATCTATCATCTGTGTTTTGCATGAGAGCTCGTTGAATCCCTGGTTCGCCTACTGTTTACACACTGTGCCATTGTAATCATCTGTTAGAGTTTTAATACTATGGGCCTAACGATTCGCAGGAATGGATCGCAGGCAACAAAACATGACGGAGGGTGTTAACTGGTCTATACTCATGTTTTTATTTATGTACCCCATTAATACGGACACCATGTACCAATACGGAGAAGTTACGTTTTTTGTTTTAGGCTATTTAAATTAATTTTTCTTGTCATTTTTGGGTCTTTTTTTCTACTATTGTTGGGTGCTTGCTTTCGCATGTGCCACTGTCTTAAGAGTATAAAACCAACGCAGTTTTAATATAAATACTATTCTAAAATGTTTTACATACAGCATGGACAGTGTTTTCATACAAATGATATTCTCGTTCGTTACCAAAAATGCAAGATAATCTTAATTGATTATTCGAAATGTAGATTTCTCGTGCTTAACATTTTTAGCTTACTTTTTTTATCATAATATTATTGCAAAACGACTGGTAAATAGACTATCAATATTCCCGAAATGAACCTAACACGCCTAAAATTGTCCAAATTGACGGAGCTAAGTTTATTCCGTGAATAGGGTTCTACTAGATTTTAAATCCATGTTTTCTCTTTGCACAGCATTATATCACAATTGACATTTCTTAATATATGATCATGATTCGTGATCATTGTTAGGCCCCCCTGGGTTAGGCCAGTTAATTTTAGGCAACGAGAAGTATTCATATACGTATACGCGGGTGTTTTGCTTTGATTTTGCCACTGATGTTAACAGTTACCCTTTCCAGGAAAATATCCCCATCTGAAAGGATTAAGCTTAAAATGGATTTTTGTTTTGTTTTTTAATTTCCTATTTAAAAAACAAGGAAATATTAAAAAAAAAGTATACCCTTCCTTGATAAGTTGTGATCTTCCATGCGACTAATAGTTTCATTAATGGTTGTAACTTATGAATAGAATACATCCTCCTGCGTCTTTGATATCGAATTATGGGGTATGGGTGCATGGATAACTGCACAGGGGACAATTACCTGAAACCATGTCCAATTGTGATGCGCCATTTAAGCCTAGGTCGAATAAGAGATGAACTCACATGATTCGAACCGGGTTCACAGTGGGTCCATAATGCAATCAAGTGGTGCGAAAATTCAATTTTGGTCCCATAGCATTTATTTTATTTCCGTTCTTTTTATAAGAAAAAGGTTTAACTGTGGAGAATCTATCTTGAGAATATTTCACTCTTAAATTTTCATTTAAAGGTATATTTTCCAC